>VMBQ01000039.1:361351-434273 GCA_007657795.1 Dreissena rostriformis
CTTTTTATGTGGTATTTTACGAAATATTAAAAAAAAATCCGTTGAATTTGAGCGTTATAGAGGCTTAAAAAGCACAATTGAGTTGACATCTGCCTCTGGCCAATCATATCATAAGATGGTGTGCATTTCATGCACTGACATATACTGTGTTGTTGATGCAGTATGGGGCTGGCCTTGTAGGGTATTGACAGTATAAACTAATTTTGAATGTCGTGTTTAAAGATGTAAATTAGTAATTATTTAACATTTAGCCTAATCTTAATATATGTATAACAACTGATCTTTTCACATGCTTATGTTCTTAAAATATCACTGAATTGAGTACTTACTGCCGATGTTTTGAATTTATATTCGAATCTATACACGTAACAATATAAACAGGAGGAAGTCACTAAAATAGTCAAAATCAAATTACACGTAACATGCTGATATGTAATTATTGGCAAGCTATACGTACACAAACGAAAAAGCATTTCCGAAATTTTAACAAAAACAAACAATTCTTTAAATAAACAACAAGTAAATCTTCATGCAGAATCTGTAGAAACAAAACATAAAGTACATCACGCTCGATGTTTGACATGTCAAATGATTCTGGAACGAGGATAAACAATAGAAAATAATGACGATTGTTAACAAGTTACAATGTATACAAATGTAACAAAACATTCTAGAACTTTGCAAAAATTATACGGTCTGCAATATAGAAAAAAACATGTTCATTCACATTTACCTGTATTTCACCGCGAACCACCGAGGCCGCGATGGTCCACCGCGATCACGGTGGTCCACCGCGATCCACCGTGAGATCGATTTCCCGATAACGCCCGCGGTGTTCAGCCACTTTCGACGCGATCTATCATGGTGGAAACACCTTCAGATCGCGGTGATTTGCCACGTTCACGAAAAATTGTCCACGATGGGAGTATGGTGGATGGCAGAAATCGTGCTAGACGTAGTGTAGTTAACTATTCCGTTATTTATTTTGCAGACTACGACATGGGACGGAACTGGAAGACGTGAAGTTTCAACTTCGTCACCACAAAACTACAGTCGACGCCAGACGGTTAATTCACGGTGGAGGATCATAACTACCTGTTTCAGTTTCCAAAGCGTGGCGAAGTCACCGTCATCAAGAACAAGCGTCTCAACAACAACGTCTCTGTCGTTAGTGGTTATCAGAAGCTTTAATGTGAAATGGACGTTAATTCAAGTACCAAAGCGATTTCGTTGTTTAACACGTGTAGTTGAATATGGCAAAAAAAATTCGATGCAAACGGCCAGCGTATTTATGTTCTATAGATGCAACGAATAGGTTGACGTTCTTGTAGAACGAAACCGCGTGTTGATCAATCTGTTGATGTATGAAATTCAAGACGTACGTTGGAATATTAAAATGTGACAGTGAAATGGATAGTGTTGACCAAAACACGTGTGGTTTTGAAACATACAGAGTCAGTAAAACAATTACCCACTTGGGTAAGTCTCTCATTGTGCATGTATATACTCATGTGTAATAGAGGACACAAAACTAGCATATTGTGTTAAAAGAGTTACACATACAATTGAAGAATTGAATCGGGGTGTATGATGCAAAACTGTAAACGGATGTTTTATGTGGCAACTCGCAAATGAATTGATGGCCTTACACTGTTTCAATGGGAACAATTTGAGCCAAAATGACAGCGTATTAGAACGTTATACGTTCAGGCGTTTGGTTTTGGGAATGACGTGATTCTCATGTACAGATAAAACGTCGTGTAAACCATTGTGCAGTATTTGTTATTGCAAAGGATAAAGCTGACTGTGAAATATAAAGGTTCGGATCATTTAATAATAGTTTGTCCAACAATTGAATCTCGAGATTATTGTTTACTGGAACAGACTTTATAATTTTTATTTTGTAAAATGTATATAAGTATTTGTTTGTGTTTTATTTATAATGTTAGTGTAGTATTTGATGGGAATGCTAATTATGTTTTACATTTACGTAGCATTACATTCACATATATGTTAATATGTACTTGATTACACAGTGCATACTCACGATAATATTTTCGTGCGAGTTTTCTTGTCTTCCTCTTGCATACAAATTCTATAAAAATAGAAAGTATGGAAATGTACACAATCCGTCCAGAATAACATACATTTACAATGAAGCATTTTGATGACACGGATTTGAATTACAAGATTGTAAACGTGCGTTTGGCGATTGATTGAAGAAACTAATAAAATCATTAAAATAATGTCACTGCTTTTGTGAACTACTAAAGCATTGTAATGTCCAATATCAACTACTTTAGGGGAACTTCTGTATTAAAATACTTGTTTCTTGTAATTTAAGTATGAAATTCAACCTAGTATATTTCACTTATTTTGAACCATACATTATGCAGATTAAAAGCCATAAAACAACACGATTACATAATTAATATTGGAAACGATTTTACGGCGCCGTTATTGCATAGTTTTAAAATACATTTCAATTAAAATGTAAATGAAATATCTTAATTTTGCTAAAGTGGAAAATAGTATAATCATATGTATGTTAATGAATTTGTCACAGTATGCATATTCGGTCATTAATCTGATTAAGTATCGCTATAAACGTTACCACGATTTAAATACAAATGGATATTTATTCTGGCTGTACATCAACGCTATTGTGCTTGGGTCAACAAACTAAGTGTTATATGGAAAATAATGTTTTACATATGATTTTACAAATACATACATTCTACAAAACCTCTGACCCAGGTAGGGCAGTTGTCAGTTACTGGCATAATAATGTGCACTTAGCACTGGTAAACCAGCTTTCCCAGCAAACGTGTGAGTTGGTTAACTGGCCGCCTTGATATGACTGAAATGTTGAAAACGGCGAATAATCCAACTACATGTACATAAACAAATAAATAAATTAATTAATACATAACTACGCTATAATGAATTAACAATGTAAATACCTAATCTTTGTGTACTGTACATATGTAAAACGTATTGGTAATTACTTGATTGTTTACAAGCCTTTTGATCTATTTTCTTTTATTCATTTATTTTTATGTAAAATTCTTGTGGTCAACATACAACTAGTATCGCCAATATAATAAAGTTGAGTGCTTGCCGCCTAAACATTGCGTCAGAAAACTGAGATTTTTTTTTATTTACCTTACATTGTTTTCCATATATGATTTATCATTACATATATCAATATATAAAACAGAGTGCTCTATATACGTAAGTGCGATACTGGATTTCGGAGAAGCGAGAAAAACACCATGTATTGCTCGGCGTTACTTGTTAGTTTTTAAAATAACCCGCTGTGAATAAATCCCATTAAATTAACTCGTCGAATGCATTCTCTAACATCTTCGACGACGTGTAACTAATGACGTACGTGTCAATCCTTTGACAACGTACATGATTTACATATTTGCTTGTTTGTGATGCGCATAAGACGTAAGAAAAAGTTGTTTGTTTCTAATAACCCAACCGATCCTAATTTTGTAGTGCCGATCTTTAAACTTATTTTGGTTTTCTTGGTTGAGTTTTTGATCATTTTTCTTAAATTCACTGAAGTGACAATGAAGTTTTCGATCATTTTGCTACTTTCGATAATATTCACTAAATTATCTTTAAATGGACTAATATCACATAAAGAACGAATGTTAGAAAGAAATTTGAAAGATATCTGCATGTCATTGCATATTCTTATTAAATTGCGAATCTTTCAAAAAGTTTACGACTCAAAAATTCAGCCGACCTACGTAACCTACTTTTTGGCAATGTCTGTGTAAACAAATGACTTTTTGTTTGGCCTTTGAAGCTAATGCACATCCTAACGAGGATACCCGTCTCTTGATTGCCGGCAGAGATTATCGAATTTGTTTATTGGCTTTAGTAGGATTATCCGCCTAGGCGTTGAGTGTGGAACCTACAGTGTTAAGCTAATCCGAATTCTTTCTGGGCGCATCAAGATTTTCTTCTATCGTTAGCCATTGGTTTAAACACACGCTTAACCACATTATCCCGTGAGTGACTCTATCGAGGATAAGATGTTTTACTAAATTCAGTCTACGCCAAAAACTTTGCGTTATAGTCTGAGATACAAATACTTTAATTTCTTATACATGTGTAAATCTATTTTAGGTTACATACAATCCTTTCATGAATGACGATCTAATGTATAAAAACATAACACAACGGTTCCTTTAAAAAATCGTGCCATATTGCACGTTTAAATGCATTTCCCATGCTATTCAAGTCGGTCGTCTGCATTTATGATTTGAACTTTTAACTGACATTTCATTGAACGCATTTTACCAATTGGAATGGGTTGCCAAATCTGCTGTGAAATGTAGATCTGTTAATTCGGATTATACCGTTTTATACAGTTTTGCGAAATAATAATGACCTCATAATACATAAAAGAGAAATAAACTATTCTCCCCCGAGAAATTAACTTGACACTTATGTAAAATAGGCTCATTTAATCCGCTGGTCGTATAATTTCATTACTTTTAAATTCGCAATCGCATTTCTGCACGGCCGTCAACGATTGTGTAACGACGCTTGTAATGAAAATGCCATAAGCGACATTTGTTAAATAAACACTTTTGTAAATTGAGCATGATTTGTTGAGGCCACGTCAATTCTTTTGCTCTTGGCGGAGAAGCTAATCTTAAAAAAATGAGTTTATGCAACATTTAACTGCCACCGACTGTTATAAATCAGGTCTTAAATTAAGGTAAATTATTGATTCGTTCATATAGCAGATTAAATTTATTAACAGTATAATTAAAGGCATTATAAAGTACCAACGAGTATCTGTAAATCTTGGTAATTTAAAGATGTACTGATCGGTCTAGACTTAAGATAAAATTTAAAAAAAAATGTGAATGAATGAATGACGTTCGGAAAAATGAAAGATACAACAAAAGACAGAAATACAAGAAGAAATGAAGGTTATAAGATGGAGCAACAGGAAAAAAGTACAGAAGGAACGGAATATTTGGAAGAAAGGAAGAACGGACGGACGAACTGAAGGACGGACTAAACGAATAAAAAATTCCAGTTGTAGCCAAGAAACACAAAACTATGTCATAAAAAAAAGACATTTTAAAAGCCATAAAAAGGTCATTTTATAACTAGATCTTCTTAAATACTAGAAACAAAACGGGCCTCAAGTAAATATCTTGAAGAAAGTCCGTGGCCTTAATATAAATTGCAGTTCGACCACCGCGCAGCTGTGCACTTGCATTTCGTCTGAAGCTGAATATTATCTGGTGAATGTAGTATGTGACAAGATAACCACTAATGCAAAGTATACAGTCCGCGAGTAAGAAGCTGCAGTTTTAATTATATTGGTTGTTTGAAACAAGAATTTACAACTTTTAAACTATTTTTCCAGATACAGCAGAAATTTCCTTGTGATTTTTTAAACAAAAGACATAAATAATATTAAACTAGTTATGTATTGATAACAATACATTGTACCATACAGTTTTGATAAAGTTGAGAAATTATTGTTTCATAAGTTCAGTTGTACTTTTTAACATTTGTATAGTGTTTTTTTTTGTAAACATGTCCCTTAAAAACGATTTAGTGGACATGCCATATTTTAGAAAAACTGCACGAAGACGAATGGCCTGCGCCGAATTCTTGAAATAAGTCACTTAACATAAAAACTGCATTTCGCTGATGGCTACGTTAAAAAGCGCGTTTACTATGTCAGTAGAAAAACAAACAACGGAAAAAGGCAGATAAAACGGATTTTTATTCTTGCTTTTTTGTGCGCGTTTTCCTTTTCAGCCGGACGTGGGCTACGTTTGGTTTTAGTTTATTTTTCTCATAAACATATATAAATGTGTCCTTGAAATTGGGGCCACTATTAACGATACAAATCAGGAAATTAAGAGTAGAGTAAAGTTCCATCTTCATTCAATGAAACTTGCAAAATTACCGCTTCCACATATTATTCCGACTCTTCTTACGTTTTACGACAAGTTGAGAGTCGTAAAAATCATCCCGAGCTCTAGTCAATTGTTATGATTTAAATCTGTATAAAAAGCAAGAGTTGAAATCCGCGAAACTGAATGAATGTTTGGAAATGCAGGTTTAAAAAAACAGTATAGCAATTTGCTAGTGTAAAAACTAAAGCGAGCATTGGTCCATGTTCGTTGCCCATTCTTAACAAAGATTTTCCTTTAAGTACTTGAAAACAAACAAAACGAATCGGGCTTACAAATTCATCGACTGTGACATTTACATTATTTTCAAAAATGCTATCAAAACCCTTAAAATAACCAGTTATCAAGTTCACTGTAAATGGAATTCCTAGTCCGAATGGCATACAATTTGTCCGGGATTTTGAGATAAGAGCGTGTCGCATGATTCAAATGAATCAAAACAGACACGAGTGACATCTTAGTGACACGTCTAATGCTCATTTGTTTGAAAATACTGAAAATGTGTTCAAAACGTGACATTCTCGTGACCCTAGTTCATTCCACGTCTGAATATTACGTCTTTTAGTCATGTTAACCGATACTCTTTAGAACTTCATTGGTATTGGCTTGCGCTTCCTGAGTAGGTTAAAGTTATGAATACTAGTGTATGGAGGTGAATATATTAAAAATGATATAACAACCGGATTTTCGGACATACGTTATGAAACAAACGAACAGATTCTCTACTAATCCGTCCAGATGTCTTTTTGAGCATTATCATGTACTTGTTCTGTGTCTAGATATGCTATCAGTGACAACACTACATGTAGTTGACAGTTGGTATCGATTATGCTATCAACCACGTTGTTCTGGAGCTCTATGTGGCGTGTTCTGAGAAAACTGGGCAAAATGATTGTGCAGTCCGCACAGGCTAATCCGGGACGATACTTTCCACCTAAACTGGATTTTCGCTACGAAGAGACATCATTTAAACAAAAAAAATCATAAAAGCGGAAATTGTCGTCCCTGATTAGCCTGTTTTGACTGCACAGGCTAATCTGAGAGACAATTTACGCACAAGCATTTTTCCCAGTGTTCTCAGAACACGACACATATAGCCGAACGGTACCTCAGCTCGAACGGAAACAACTACTGTAGTTATAAAGAAATATTCACAGGTAATTCTAGAAGTGAGAAATGTTAACAAAAGACGTCTGTGCAACATGAACAATATTGCATTATAACAGTAAATCTTGCTAACTCCTACCTTAGCATTTGCCAGTTGTATTTGATACACGCAACAATAACACCTGCTACGCATTTGTCATTTAACTAAAACAAATCTAGTTTACTTTGACTACTCGGCATCACTAAAGTTTGTATAACTTCGTTTTAGCTATTTATTTGTTTTGCAAATGAATCCATTATATACCTGTCCTACTCATGCATGTTACCGATTCAAACGCTGTCGCTTTCGTTAAAATCGACATTTATCATAATCAATTCGCAAAAAAACAAACTATGGGGTTATGAAAAAAAAACGACATGGCAGTTTTGTAATTGACAAACAAAAGTACAACCTTTACTCTTCGTTTGACGTCGTACGCAATTTTTAAATAAGAGCTTTACAACTAAAGCAAAATGGGGCTCGGACCATTTTGTCAGTTTAGACCGTTAATTCGTCACCAAATATCCGTCGGGTCAAACAAAATGCAATAAACCGTTTTCTCAAAAAAAATAAATATTCCAATTCAAAAGCGCTCACGACGCGGGCGTTGTAATAAATCACAGCAACGATGTTGGTCTCCACTTCTATACGTGTGGTCCTTACAAGCTTACGAGGAATTTGCGAGCGTTCTGTTTATGGTATTAAACACGTAAATATCTTTCGATTGTTACCTTTCACAATCAAACAGTTTTGCATAGTTTGCTTAGCGGGTATTGTTTGTTTTGAAAGTTCTCTACTCTCGAAGGGTGGATATGTAAATCTTTATTTACTACTGGCTGTAAATGCTTGTTTAAATAGTGAATACAAGTCGCAAGTTCGGAAGGAAAAGAATATATAGGGATATCAGACCTTCACATGAATTTCATTTTCCTACATTGTTCTTTTTGCCATTAGTAATGTGGTGCTCACAATAGTGGGCATTCAGTTCTCTCGACGTTTTGCCAGATGGTTAAACTTACAATCTTTTTTTAAACGACTTGTTCACAGTTTGACACAATATATGTTCAACTGACCAAAAAAACGTGTATACGAACTTATATATAGCTTACGCAAATGTATTAAAAAGAGCAGCGTTTTTGTTTTCTAGCTAAGCCTCCAGCGTAAGTAAAAATGTCCGATTCAACGGGAGTTAGTCTGAACAACCTGACATTGGCGCAGTATGTTTTCACTTTGTTCACCTGAACAAGTGTCCTCAACCATAAAACAATATTAATGGACGAAGTTCAAACCATGTGTCACTGTCCGTTTATTCTTAATATTGAAATAATTATACTAGACATCCCTAATTTTGGAAGTAAATTGATCCAATTTTGAAGGATGGGAGAGTCCACTAGGCATAAATGGGTTAAGAAAGTTACATGGTGCGCACTGTATCGAATCAAAATTTAAGAAAAGATGTAACATTAAATGAGGCGTCTGGTAGACAAAGTTTCGCAATTGTTATACAACGAGGATGTTGAAAATGATTAAAATACAGTTTCAATTGTTTTGTAGTCTATAAAGATGGAAAAGAAAGATCAAACATCGTAAAGTTTAATGTTAAATCCGTCCCGATATAAGCACGTATTTCGTCACTTAAAACTCACAATCCATAACATTTGTATGATAAACAACGGGTCTTTCCCTTTGTTACTGAGTGTCATTTGCATTTCAACGTTTTGTTTCAGTATACCTCGCGCACCTAATTTTGTTTGTGTATCTCTTATCTTGATGAATTGAAAATTGTGGTGTACACTTCTTTAGTTTTATCTAACATAATTTCAAAGAATTGAATTGATCCAAGTAACATTAAAATAGTATTTCAATCTCATATTTCAAGCTCCAAAATATACATATAGTCAAATGCACATACACAACTTGTCCTACCGTGATTAATGTAATTCATAAAAAAAGAAAAATAGCGATTAATTTCCAAAATATGGTTTTGCAAACGAAAACTGTTATTTTGTTTTAAATTCTTTATTCAACTACTAAATGAAATGTTATTTTTATCACACCTGCTTTCCATTGATGTTCAAAATGTTTTAAATCGTGTTTGAATTAGTAACCTAACTACGTTGTACAATTGAGTTATCGGACCTTAATTTTATGGTCCCTAGGCTCGGGACATAGCCAAGACTGATAAAGTCGTTCGTGTAAAACAATCGAATTCAGAAACCTGATTTGTACCTATTTTAACATGCTTGCAATTTCGCCCTGCCTTAAGGCCGCACACCAAATCTAAAAGTTCATTCTTAAAATGTACTAAGTGAATTTAATTTGGTAAGATTTCACAAGAAAATGGTTTGTCGACCTTTACATTTGCATTCGCCGTTTCACCATTTGTGTTCAGGTAATAAACTTAGTGTAATCGGGCCACTGTGAGCAAAGTAACGAAGGCGCATGCTTCTCAAATTGTTATGGTGATCTATGGCTCGATATAAAAAGTGACATTTCTCACCACAAACGTCAGCCGCAATGTCAGTAATCAGTGGTTTGCCATCGTTTTTGGATAATATTTCATTGCCAATAATAAGGTGACGACATTTTGTGATTATTACTTGGTTTGATAATTAGATCGTCAACATATACATTACAAAAAAACAACATGTTCTATGTTTGTTCCCAATCCGTATACTTATCTTAAGCACATGCACATATAACAGTACCAACAGCTATATAAAAAATGATTAAATATGATTTATATAACAAGATACTTAATTGCTTGAATGCATGCTATGCTTGGCACAACATGTACGGAGACAAATTCATCACAATAACTTTGTTCATTGAAATCATATGATCTTAAAACCTTGCTGGTGTAGAGAAACACTTATTCGTTAACTCATGGTTTATCGTATTCATAAATATTGTTTCTTAAATAATGGAACTTAACTTGAATTTAAATAAAACCTGTTAAAAGTGCACAAAACAACACAAACATTCCTCAATAAGACAATATATATATAACGGCTTGGTTATACGCTTGACAGAACACAAATAACCATGTGATATGCAATTACGATAATGAACTGCATTAGGCCTTAATAAAAGAAACGGACTTCATAGAAATGCAGCAAATGTATTAGTTATCCGGAAAATAATATCTCCTTTGTACACCAAGCACTGGAAATCAATTAAATACAGGAGAAACAGACATGGATACTTTGTGCAGAGGCATAGCTGCGATATTAAACGTTAATAATTAAACTCATCTGTATATCCGGATTATCGAATCTATGCGAGACAAAGCCTTTGCTGTTTTCGCAGACGGTATCAAACGCTCTTCGTACGTCTACAAGCACTATCCTAATCTCTATTGCAAAATTGCGGCTGCAACAACAAACAGAGCGTCATTTGTAGACGTAAAAAGAAACAGGTGCGCGGTTGAACTTTGTAATAATTTTTTTTTCTATGATTTTCTTGAACGATTCAAGAATACCTGGTGAGGGTGGTATTGTGTTTATAACCCAAAGGTGACGATGGAAAAATTGCGAACCACGGGCCCAGGTGTGTTGTGTATTTGAAAACAAACGAAATGAAATAAAACATTATTAGCGCAATAGATGATTATCTTATAGAAGAAATCTGATCAGATTTGAGAGAGGGGAATACATGTTGATGTGTTTCTGGAGTACTAGTTGGCCATCGGTTGTACCTCGAGCTAATTAGCTGAATGATTAACGGTCAAGTGTACGGTTAATGGGTCTGGAACACGAAACGTTTCTGCATCTACCTGGTCCAGTGTGGAAAGTGTCTTAATTGG
Organism: Dreissena rostriformis; assembly: GCA_007657795.1. Lineage (NCBI taxonomy): Eukaryota > Metazoa > Mollusca > Bivalvia > Myida > Dreissenidae > Dreissena > Dreissena rostriformis. Next base: position 372,270 of record VMBQ01000039.1, read on the forward strand.
TTTTTGACTGATTTAGTTTCAAGTGCTGGTGTACAAAATGTCATTTATGCGTCCGACGCATAATCAATTATAAATCAATTAGTGACGGCAACCTTATTAAAACGAACGAACGTACAAAGCTATTTATTGGCACACTCCGATTTAACTAAACAAATATTCTTTCAAGAATTTGTCATAATTTGTTTTTAGAAAGTATTGCCTTTTTTGCATTGCTTATTAACCATACTGATGCTTTTTGCACATTACAGTTTGTGAGTTCTTGTATTTCCATAGAAAATATGACTTTATGAAATTCAGTTTGCATGGGGTATTAGCTGGGTGCTAGAAGGGACGAAAAATGATAAGAAGTAAGCTTATGTTAACAGCCCAATAATATGAATGTTTTTAGATTCGTACAATGTACGTGAATACAATTTAATTCAATATATTCATAATGTTTTTCCATTTAAAACCAAAAGGTAAATCAATTAATGTTTAATCTTTAAGCTCTTTTTGCGCTTTTCGGAAGAGTTTTTTCTTTATTTCTCAGGTGGTAAAAGAGCTTATCGCTGTTCATACAGCAAAGGTATAATTCGGTATCCCTTAATCCGTTACAACTCAAGATACTCATTTTGACCAGTTTGTAGTTCCTCACAAAATCAAATTACATTAAACACTTTTTCTTACTTGATTCAAGTTTTGTTTTAGGCTGCATTTTCAACCTTAAGGTACTGATGGGCAGCAAACAGTATAAAACCTGAACAAACTGCGGATAATGCGTAGGCTGTTCTAGTTTTATGCAGGTTGCATATTGCCATTTTCACGTTTCTTTTGAGCGGGAAAGGGCTAATAGTCACCATTTTCCTTTTTTTTGCTCTTTTTGGCAGATTATATTCTGTATTTCCCAGGTATCAATAGAGCTGATCGCTTTATATAGAGAAAAGACCTAAGTCGGTATTCCTTAATAGTCAAGATATTTTCAATTACTAGATGCGGATCTCAGTGATGAACACGTTGACCAAGTCAAGCCTACAGATAGACGAGGGATGGCACATGGCCAGTGACGGGTCAAAGGTGCTAGAACTGGATGGCCCGATATTCCTGACCAAGACAGACGACATCTTGGATAACCCGTAAGTATTAAACATTTATATGACGGCATTTGCACGCGTGTACTTTTATATACAAGTTAAAGTTTGGACCTTGGACCTGAATGGACCTTGATTACACGAAAGTAAGAACAGTGCTTTAACATGCATGTAGTATTTAATTAAGTTCCAAGATATGAAGTGGGATGCCCCTTGTGTTTTGATGACGGTAGCATCATGTGTTAATTTGTGAAACTATTGTTAAGCAAGTGTCCGGTTAAAACATGTCCGTAATATACTTTAACAATGTCTTTAAAGCCTACGGCTTCCGAAATAATTTATTATAGCATGTGTAAACGACTAGCATTTGCTTGAGTTTATACAAATATTTGTTGATCTTAGTTGCCTTAAAACTCTGATACCTTTGTTGAAATGGTTCAAGTTGACTTTAGTTTCATCCATGATAATCGTAAACGTTGAATTTTAACGTATACAACCAAAACGTGCCCCATTTCCCCCCAGCAAGCTTGGCAAATGTTTCAACTAAAAAAAAAACAATTTCCAAATGTGTTTTCAAAAGAGTCAAGTCTAAATATCAAGCAAGCCATTCTGAACTTGTTTACATAAGCCAGGGCAGTTTTGTTGGTTTCTTAAGCAAGAAACCGCTTTGTCGCAACATTTCTACTGTTTTCACAACATTGAAGTGTTTCACATGCTCAGAGATTTCTTTATGAAAACGTTGTCGTTTGTAGATTGGAACGGTCATATATGTCACAAAGTTGTTTGTGAGTTTAATGTATATCCGTATAAATGTGCGTAATGTAGCCCATTCATATATATATACATATAAATACATCAATGAAAATGGATGCATTAAAATCCAAATATAGCCATTAAAAATAATCTTCCAGGCGTAGATCTTTTGAATGCGTTATGCTTACGTGATTAAATACATCTATGTGTAAAAAACTTTCGTGCGATTAATAGGATGAATGAATAATATTTACAATAAAATAAGTGTCATTGACAATTTATCGCTTGTTTACATGCAGTAACCTGGAAAAGTTTAATCTGTGGAAAACATGTGTTTTCATAGCTTTTAAAGGTGTCTTTTATCACTTATTTTTCAGGTTTTTGGGCAACGATCAACAAAAAGAAGATGAAGATTCAAAACTCGTCAAATTGTCAGAAAAGCCTTTGTTGCAGAAAGATTGTCAGACTAAATACGGCAACACGGATAAACAGAACGAGAAAATTACACGACGAAACCCTCCATACGCTTCCCGAAATAAAGTCGAAACAACCCAGCAGGTTTACGGTTATCAAGAAAGGGCATTCCAGACCAAAACAGAATCCATGTACAGTAAAGCAATAGTAAAAGCAGGGATTGAATACAATAACGAAATTGAGACAACTAAATATGACCACGACAAAGGGAGGACATCTAAACAGAGTAACCAAGATGAGATTAAACCGATGTGGAACTTGAAAACTCACAAAGGCATTGTTGACGCTCTCACCAGCGGTCATAAGGTCTATTTTACTGCAAAAACGAAGCATTTTACACAGACAAAAGAGAAAACGAGCGACAAACATTCACAGGAGACTATTTGAACATATTCGAGATTCATCGGGACTATTCGCACAAGCAACCAAACAAATACATCCAGTTTTCCCTACGTCGAACGGAGCATAATGCTCGAAAAGGTTGGTGAACTTTAGCGACGAGTATAGTTTGAAAGGTAATTGTTAAAAACCGATTTTTTCAAAATGACTGCACCTTGTCTTTAGTGTATAAGTTTACGGTGTTAATGAACTATCTGATTATGGCAATCTATTAGAACGGCTGTTGATGTGTTTAAAGTCACTAGTTACAAGTTCCTAGTATATTTATGTGGTTGAGATAGTCTTTATATATATTTAGTAATCGCTTGTATTAATTTTTTTATCGCGGAAAAGGTTCACACTGGTAAGTGCCTTCACTTTCATGATTCTGATATTCTTTGATGAAGGTTGTAACTAAATACTGTTATCTCATTGCAGGAGTTTTTGACGTCGTTAAGGACATTACTACACATCGGAATGGGACAGTCCATATTCGGACTGCATATTTGTACGAAGAAAAGAAAGTGTTCAGACACTTCTCGCAGGAGTGCCAGCTCTATATTTCCGATACAAAGTAAGGACAGGTTAAGCAATGAGTTAATAAGAATTTGTTTGTATCAAATATATATTGCTTTTAAGAAACGTATGCATTGAGGTGACATAGAAATTATAAAGAGAATTTCACTAAAACTGCCACAACCAACATTCGACCAATATCAAAACACATCTTTGAAACAAATGGTGTTTAGATTGTGTATTCCTCGAACAACATATGAGAGTTTTTATCAAAATATGAATTGAGTTATTTGTTTTAAACTTCGCTTCACCTAAATAGTACACACATGAAACGCAAAGACCTACATGCATAAAACTCGAAATATTTCTCGGTACGTAGACGGCATTAATTTATTATGTTTTTGTTTACACTTGTGACCGGGTCTGAATCCTGTCAAAATTCTTCAAGAAGCCATTTAATATAAGTACGGGTTTATTTATGTACCGTTCCTTGGCTTTCTAAATGAAAATATCCACAGTGAATGGTTAAGCGAAGATATATTTGAAAGCTGAATATACAAAAGTGCAAAGCAATTTTACTTAATAGTCCAAACTACCACTTTGCAAGCAACGTTCACTTTATCAACATTAAACAGTGATATTTTATGTAAACTGATACGATGACCAATTAAATGACCTGGTCAGTGTCCGGTTTTGTCCTTACTATATAAACAGATGACACCGAAGTTACTGGACAAACTGGCGTTCAAAGACCTGACTCTCCATGCCTTTTTTACATTAAATCTCATTTAACCAAACACGATGTTGATATGAGAACTTGATACTACTATGCCTGCTAATATCTTTCTTTTCAATTGCTTATGAAATCACTTTTTGGGTTAACTTTGTATGTAAAAAGTGCCGTATAACTATTTTTCAATGTGCTATGACATTGTCAGAGATGGAAACAATCCACTGATTTTTCAAAATATCTGAAAACGAACTGAATATACATAAAGATCCTTAACTGCATTGTATGAAATACTTGAAACATATAAAAAGACCGGTACTTCCACAATTGTGCATTACCAATCAAGTGATTTACAGTTAGTTCGCGGAGACTGGTACGGGCTTTTTTTATCGAGGTTTTATTAATTTCGAAATTTCAAAAAGTGAATGATAACTCAAATAACACACATATTCGCAAAACACCCTATCTTTAGTGCTTTGCACTCCATCCTCTAGAGCCTGCCATGTATGGTGCATTTGCCTTGTTCACTATCTATAGACCACATGTTTTGCCCAGTCTTTATACAAATTCAGAACATTTGTTCCATTGATATCTTTGCCGAGGTCGAAACTAGGAAATATTTGGCATATGGGGACACACACTAGGTCACTTGGTCATATTCAAGAAAAAAGGCTTGTTTGCATTCCCTCTACAGGTCACCGATGGTGCCAAATCGTCATGAAACTTTGTGAGAACATTTTTAATAGTGAACTACTTTATCAGTATTTGCTAATCCCTTATAACATAAAGTCTCGGTAGCTGCATATGTTCCCTTGAACTCGCTTGAACAGTTTTCCTATTGTGTGTAATGGTATAAAAGGCATTTAAGTACAAATTATTGCTAACGTTTAATTCGTTTTTTTGTCGTAGTTGTTCCGTTTCTTGGTTTTTTATACCGCGTTTTAATCAATATTCTGAGTGTTTTTAATGGTAAATTATGTTATTGTGTTTTTTCATTTTTATGAGGCATCTAAATAATGTTTTCAGGAAAGGTGATGTGAAGGTTTTCATCGACCCTTATCGGGACTTGTCGGAGGTAAACCGAATCAAGCCTCTTCTGGCCTCACTTCAGTCCGGAAACATGTTCCGCGCTTCAACGGAACTTGACAAGTGTATAGGGGGCCAGGGGGATCAGGTTGTAATTGGAGGGGAATTCAGAGGTAGGAATGTTAACAGCGCCTTGCATTTAAAGTGCAAGTTTGTTAAGGGCTTGTTAAACAGCTGTCTTGTATGTCCATGTTGTATTCCGCTCTCGGTGCTGATTTAGATTTTGAACAGGTGTTCAACGAAGTTGAAACGTTTGGTTATACGATTGGGTTTGGCGGGCGAAAGGGTGAGAGGGCGGTCGATTGTGCGGGTGGGTGGCGTCTACTTGTGATTTCCGATAAATGACTTACGTTTGCATTGACCAATCTTGATGAAACTTTGGATATTGCTTCTATGGAGATTTAGCTTGGGATTGCAGTTGGGCTGTTTGGATGACGGTCAATGTCACTTTTACCAAAATAAATAAAAACCGTTTCCTCTCAAAGGATATAATTCTGAATTGTGTGGGTATGTAGCGTACATGACGATCTCTCTTTGTATTGCTTTTGCGGCCAGTCGGACCAAAATTAAGGTCACTGTTAAAATATAAAAACAGCAACACGTGGTTTCTGTTTTAAAGATTAAGTCCGCACAGGCTAATAAGGGGCGACACTTTCCGCATGGACTGGATTTCGTTCAGACAAGAATTCCTTTAAACGAAAAATTCGATACAAGCGGAAAGTCGTACATAATTAGCCTGCGGACTCCACAGGCTTATCTGGGACGATTTTAACGCACATGCACTAAGCCTAGTTTTTTCCATAAATTTGGTAAAAATAGTGTTTTTATACTCTTCGTATCAACAAGTTTTTAAACGTCTCTTAAAAAACGAAGTTTCATACCAAATATGATAATGAGATATTGCATAGATGAAGGTTTTAAATTTGCTTTATTATGTGCTTTTATTTGTACGTTAAACCTATTTCAACATATTTGCCCCGATAAAGTCACTTAAATCCATCTCGATGTCAGATCTGTTACAAACCTTCAAAAAAGGTTTTATTGGAAGGTGTCAATTTTCCGCTTCAAATATGCTTCCCTACATCACAAACAATGTATTGCTCTTTCACATCGAAACTTCTCTCAATGCTCAAATGTTATGTCATAAATCCAGCATAAAATAGGAGTTTATTACTTAATGACACCCATTTGTAAAGATGATCAACAGCTTAATTTCAAGAGCAGTAGCATGAGAATATCCTGTCGACATTTGCTTCGTAGTTTAAGTGACAACATATTCGAATGGATGAAAACTTAAACGAAAATGTCAATTCAATTTTGCTGTAAATTTACAGAATGCTTTATCGGAACGTAGTTTATTTGCAATTACAAGAAACGGATTTTTCATAATAAAGAAATCACTTAAAAACATTAACAACTGTAAAAAACCAGGAATAAATCATATTCCCAAGCCCCTCATGGCTGTGTAAGTTTAATTGGTGATCAACATACAAGACTGGTGGGGATTCCCTGCGAACACTCTCAACAGGACATAACCAGACATCCTTATAACTATTAAGGTAAATAGTTATCAAAAAATTTAATTGAATCTTCGATTCTATATTTGCTTATACTTTCAACAAAACACAAAATAAATATGTGTTCTTGTCGGAACACACGCCAGCTTCTTACATTATACTGCTTATCTAAAAAAAAAAATCAAATCAATCTCAAACCTGGGATTCGCCGTGGCGTAGTGGATATGGTGTCCGCCTAGCGATCGGGAGATCATGGGTTCGAACCCCACTGGGAGCGTTCCTTTCATCTCCCCCAAAGACACCAAGTACTGGTTCAAGTCCCAGGAAACGGACTCGAGAGCGTTTATATAAGCCTACGGCTTTCGATGCAATCGAGCTAAAATAAATAGGTTTAAACTGAAAGAAATAGTGCTAATGAGTGCTATAACAGGCCGGTCTTATTAATTTAAGTAAACTTATTGATTAAAGAACACATTCATACATTATTTTTAATTGAAAGGTATGTGTCATTGTGACGTTATTGGAACATAAGATATTAGGCATGCACGTCTTACAAGCTGCACTAAATTTTATCCACCACCAATCGGACATATTTCAGGACACTTGCGCGATCGTGCTGACATGCAATGCACGACAGTCATGGCTTTGTCAGATATCATAGACAGTTTATGTGTGACCCGCCTTCACTTCAAAGCTGTCACAATACCGACCGACAATTTACGAATCGCATACCAACTTATCAAAACATTACAAATTATGACAAGCCAAAGCTGTCGGTGTCTTATAAATTAGGCTCGTTAAGATATCTTTAAGTCTGCCATCGTGTTGTTGCATATCCACACCTTATCGTGACGTTAGCGCTGAACATTTATAAAATGTTCCAATGGGGTCTAATTTGCACCATACCTTTGGTTTCGTTGTACACTTAATCCAATTAGTAAATAGATACAAATAAAGATACAAATAATTTCTCATGAAAAGAACTGTTTTTGCCTTTGGTGTGCTAAGACTTTGAGAAGCATGTCTATTTTTGCAAATACGTCAAGGTCATTTGAAGTGCCTCTCTTTCCATTTGTCAGCGTTTCAAAAAATGTATACGTCTCGTTCTTTTTTGCCCAGTAGTTTACAGTAAATTAATTGGATTATGCAACTATGTGCTTTAATTTACCAATACAAACTTAAACTATGATTACTCAAGTCTTGCAGCTTACTATCTACATCTATATCTATATGTGCCCCCAATAAACACGATTTGCATAGCATCGTTTAAGATTCTAGACAGCTTTACAGGGATTTTTGTTTAGTTTGTATGACAAGTCAAACCTTGCTACAAGCTATGTCTATATCATTAACCCTAATGATCGGTCAAATGCTCGATTAACCGATTGATACACGATACTTTAAACAAATATTGATTTTTTCTTTTATACCTAATGATAAAATATGACATTTCTGCAGTAAAATAACAGAAGTGAAAATAAACAAATTGTTTTTTTCACCGGTGAAAATATAACATTTTCGGAACTACTTTTTCTATTTTTAGATTATCATATCAAGATTTTCTTCCCTTGTTTGACCCACTTAACAAGTACTTGCAAAGTTATCTCCCTACTAGCAGTATTTAATGCTAAACTGTGTTTGCTTATTTTAGCAAAAGCAATAAAATGTTGAAACCTTTCAGCTTTGTTTACTCGTAAACCATCAAATATTGGACTTTTTCTTTCGGCGAGGGATGATGCAAACATTAATAACGTCATTTTGTGTATTCAAATGTAATACATTACCTTAATAAGGCACGCCACGGGAGAAAGAGTAACTTTTCAGCGAAAGGGAAACAGCTGTTAATTATTTTCTCAAAAAAGGGACAAAAAAGAAACAGAAAATGTGTTCATGTCAGTGTAAGATCGTTTGTTATTTCACTCTTGATCAAAGAAAAGAAAATCACGAGTGGCGCAGTGGCATATTTTCTATGATCACTCGTGAAATAACAAAAGATCTTACACTGACATGAACAAATATCCTCTATATCTTCTTTTGTTCTCATCAGTCTTACTTGCGATACTGTTTCAAACTGGAGTGTATAGAACGCTTGTGAAAAGTATTGTTTATTAAGAAAACATTATGTAAGTGCATCTATCGTTGCTCTTGTTAAACACTTTAAACGTTTGAATGATATCCATGAAAACTTAAGTGAGTAAAAACATACTTGTGCCAATCTCTTTCTTGAGAGGTTTGGCTAGCTCTCAAACCGGTTTTAAACTAATGCTTTTCAGTGACCGTTCAAAGGTGTTGATCCAATTTTAAATAATGTTATGTCTAAAGATCTTGTTCTGTTTTAAAAGAAGTGGATAAGAACACGAATTCCTCTCTGGAGTTTCATTGTCAGCTGTATTATTTTGCGAATTGACATCATGTTTGCAAGAAAGCCATGTATGGTATACAATAAGCAAAGTAACAAATATATGATAGTAACAGATAGAATATATATGATGAAATAGTTGTTTCAAATCAACGACTTGATAAGTCCATAATGTTCATTTTATATGATCCTGTACATACAATAAGATTTTTAATTGTGATTTAATTTATAAATACTATCGCATATTTATAGTTGGAAATGCACGCCATGATTGGTTTTAGTGAATTACATTTTCGTTACATGTACAAATAACGTTCAAATATTATAGTAACTACAGGCGTTAGGGTAGGACGTTTGAAACGAAAGGCAAAATGATTAATTACTTAAATTTATGTACTCAACTAAATGTCAAACTTATGTACCGAAGTCGAGATTATGTTGACAGATGTTAAGTTCGCAAATGTATTGTCTTTCAATTTGTAGACATTTGGTCAGACGTTTTTATTTTTAAGTATTAATTTACTAAAGATATGCCATGACACGCGGCGGCCTGTTTAAGAAGATATCGTATAACCTCTTAAGATTTGTACAGCTGTCAGTCACCGACAAATTAAGCCACTCACTAAATTCCATACAGGTCGCCATTCCTGCGCAGATCTTATTTCGCACTGTAATAAAACGCGCCCACTCCTTGTTTTAGCTTTTTTTGACTAAACCGTTATAGTATGCCCGAAATTATCTCGTGTTGATTGAACTCGAACATTTCTGTCGAGCATAATCTGATGAGCCGCCCACTTAGATGCGTAAACATGGCCGAGTTTAAAAGGAAAATATCGATGACATTTCTTAAACATTCATGCAGACCCAAAATAACTCATATTACTGGTATTAACTCGAATAAATAAAAATCATTGTCTTACGCTACAAACAACATCGTATATTAATATTGATTTAAATTATAGAACAATACTTAAAGTGAGTTTTGTCAAATATTTATGAATTTATATAAAATGTGTAAAAAACTTATTATACATATATTTCAATATAAATTAAAATAAAAGTTAAGAAGAACATGTGTCGAAAAATGCGAAATAAGCCAGATATTTAATTCTGAAATCGAAAATGTCCTTACAGTCGTATTTGCCAGCATGAAAATCATGCGTGTATGATGTGAGTCTAAATTTAGTTTTACGGATCATTTTAATTTTCTGCAACGATACCCATTCATACGACACACCAACACTAACCCCGATCCTAATGAAAAGACGAGAAATTCGGTTATTGTAGAAAAAATATGTACGAAATATCTTCGTCACAATCGGCTCGGTGCGCTAATTTGCATTGGTGGATTTTATGAAATTCGTCATCAATGTATACTTTTTCTTGCCTATTTTGTGTTATTGTAACATATTTTTTTTATCATTATATTACAATTTTAAACATATAAAAATCGTGCATACTCACTTTAACACGTGCATTCGGACAAGGGCGATATGTTTTTAGTATTAATTTTTCTAACGTAATTCCCACTCTACTATCAATATGCCCCTTTATCCCTTCATATTAACTCACCTCATATGATTCGTTAATAATATATAGTTTGCAGCATGCAAGCCATTAGCCTTCAACAGATTGCGTTCAACAACCTGACTAAAAGAATATGTCAACGCGTCACTAAAACGCGAAAGGAGAAGTGTCTAACTGATGATTTGAAACAGAACTGAACTGTTTTTGTTAATTGTTTATCAAAGTAATATCTAATTATTCAATACAAGTGTCATGTAGTCATTTTGTGCATCGGGCTTTGCAATGAACTAGCCACCTTACGTCTATGAACGAATGCAGTCGACTGTTTCTATTGTAAAAGAGTGTTTATCTTGTCAGGTTTCGAGCAAAATGAACATACACACCCAAAACCAGCACGGTACATGGCGTTTTCTCTAACATGTACGAATCTACGAGTACTGAATAAGCATACTTTTAAATCGATAAAAACACACATAATTATAAACAGAAAATAAGGACCTCCTTGCAGTCGCTAACAAAGCAAACCCGATCGCAAACCAACTTTTAAATGAGCTCATTGATTGTACCAAAAATACCAATAATTAACTAAATCGAACGCACTCGTAAAATCATTGAGCGTTTCTAAATCATGACGTTTACCCATTCAACCAAACTATGTTTTCATTCAGCGCTTATAATACAAATCGCTAAGTAAGACTTAAATATGTTTAGTTTAGCGTTTGCGTTTTCAAACATTGGTTTAAGACGTTATCCGCGCCAATTCACTTTAGTTTTTTGTTTAAAAGGTCGGCTAATCACTTAGAGAATTATTCAAATAGGGCTTCGTAGTTTGAATATGGCATGTTAAATCGTGAAGAAAGATGGCTTTCTTCTAGTTCTCTGAATGTAAACTCGGAGATTAATAAGGGCTAGAACGAACTATGATCTCTGATACGATGTTTGTTAATATCTAATTCGAGGATTAGATGGTTGTTTTAAACTGCATTGAACATGCCAAAATGAATAAGTTGCAGATCAATCGTGTGTATGATTATCTCTATATCTTGACACAGCTCACTATATGACTAATGCGACATTTTTAGTGTGAAATGAATATAACATTTTTATTACAAATACATACGCTTTAAATGTTTCAAGTTGTATATAAAGAATACTAGAAAACAGCAATAAACGGGCTTATGTTATACTGAAATATATGCGACCGAGGTAAAAGACCGTTATATTTCATTCGTGCTCATCACAAATAAAAAACAACAACATACATTTACCTATATATTTTGAAACACATATTTTTTAAACTATTCTGGTTTTTATTTTCCAGACTACGACATGGGACGGAACGGGAAGGCGTTAAGTTTCAACTTCGTCACCACAAAACTACAGCCGACGCCAGCCGGTGAAGTAACGGTTGAGGATCATTACTACCTGTTCCAGTTCCTAAAGCGAGGTGAAGTCACCGTCATCAAGAACAAGCGTTACGTCACGCCTCTCAGCAACAACGTCTCTGTCGTTAGTGGTTATCAGAAGCTCAAAAGCGAAATGGACGTTAATTCAAGTACAAAAGCGATTTCGTTGTTTAACACGTGATGCTCATGTCATTGAATGTGGCAAAAAACTTCGATGCAAACGGGTGCGTATGAATGTTCTGTGGCTGCAACGAATAGATTGACGTTCTGGTAGAACGAAACCGCGTGTTGATTAATATGTCCAACAGTACGTTCGAATCGCAATTCGAAATGTTGTGACAGGGAAAGGAAAATTTGTTGACCAAAACACGTGTGGTTTTGAAACACCCGGAGTCAGTAAATCAATTACCATCTTGGGTTTGTCTATCATACATCATGTATATATTCATGTTTCAGTTGTGGACAAAGACTAAGCATATTGTGTTATAAGAGTTGCACTTCAAATTGAAGAATGGATTCGGGGTGTATGATGCAGATCTATTCACGGATGCTTTATGTGGCAGCTCGCGAATGAATCGATGCCCTTACATTGTTTCAGCGGGAACATTTTGAAATAAAATTACAGCGTATCAAAACTTATCACATTCAGGCGTTTGGTATGGGAATTTCGAGATTCTCCGTGTACAGATGAAACTTTTTGGAAACCGGTTTCAAGTCTTTGTTGTTGCTAATGGTGAACCTGTGAAATGTAAAGGTTAGGCCAACTTTTAAATAGTTTGTCCAACAATTGAATTTCGAGATTATTGTTAAGTTGAAGATACTGCATACTTGTTTTTGTTTTGATAAATGTTAATGTTGTATTGGTATTTGTTTTTATTTTATTTATAATTTTATTGTAGCATTTGTTGGTACATTTATTATTATTGAATATGTTGTACATTTGCGTAGCATTAAATTCACGTACCTAATAATATGTACTTTGTTACACAGTGCATACTTACATTTATATTTTTGTGCGAGTTTTCCCTGTCTTCATTTTGCACGAAGATTTTATATAAATGGAAAATATGGAAATGTGCACAATCCGTCCATAAAAAGGCAATTTACAATGTAGCTTTTTGATATTATGGATTTGAATTACTAGGTTGTAAATGTGCGTGTGTAAATTCTTTTAGGAATTAAATCATTAAACAAATGTCGATACTTTTGTTAACTACTAAAGCATTGTGATGTCCAATATGAACTACTTTATGGGATCTTCTGTATTAATATATTTGATTTTTGTTATTTATGTATGTAATTCAACCTAGTATATTTCACTTATTCTGAGCCATACATTATGCAGATTAAAAGCCATAAAACATCAAGGTAACATACATTCACCTCAAGGGCGACAAATGGATAATAAGGGTTACCCTACATATTCAACAGGTTACATATAAATCATATTGAAATGGATTGTTATCTTACACACATTTATGTTTCAGACATGGGAGTAATAAACGTTTTTGTAGGTGATATCACTTACACTTAACAAAAACGCATGGTCGTTGATAATAAAGATGTTATATAACTATAATTCATTGTCGCTCACATCGGAATTAAAGCTCCAGTCCTTATCTGTTCCAAAAAAGAAACTTGCAGAAAACGTTTCTTATGGACATCTTACCGACCAAAATACAAAAAAAAACATAACGATTCTGTTGACCTTGTTTGCCTAGTTTCTGTAAATGCGTTAGAACGTTTCAAAACTAAACATTTATAATAAATACACATTTACAAGAGTCATGAACGTACATTTGAACTGACGTCCTTTCATAGGGCATTTGTGCGTTGACAGGGCCCTTAAACAACCTGCCGGACAAAACGTCGTGAATGATAGTTTAGTGTAGATATTTCGAATTTTGAATGTAATATAATTTGCATTCGTAAGCATTTGCGAAATGTTCTACCTTATTTGTTACATACTTATATACTTTGAGATTCATAATACAATTTGATTCATTACGTCTCTTCCATTCTTTCATATAGGTTTGTTTTGACCTACAAGTTAAAGAAAGTTTAAACCTACTTTTGAATTTAACCTCAATATAATCAACAGCACTGCACATATGGGCAAGAACCCGACACCCTGAAAATTATACGTTGACGACATATTTTTTAACGGACTCATATGCCAAAACAAAACGCATAAATACATATATAAAGGCATTTCATACAAACGAAATAGTTGTTTACAGCGAACTAAATATCATTAAAGTTATGTTTTATCGACCGGTCCTACAAGTCCAGTGTTACAATTCAAACATGTATTACTAACATTCAATATACCGATTAAAAACCATTGTACATGACTGTTTGATCTTGTGTCCAAGTACAAGTTCATCACATGACTTGGTCAGAGTTGTTCTTAACACATTTAACTAATCTAATTCTGCAAATTTAATTGTGGATGTTTTACAGGAAACCATAAATTGTAGACAATTTACGTGTTAAAAGGAACGTATCTGTTTTGTGGTTTTAGTGTGTGGGTATGAATCCAGCTTCGCAAAGCTCATTTGCATGTTAATTCATCGCGCCTGTAAAACAGGACATGTCTCCAGAACATTTGCTTATTGTGCAAATCGAGTACAGGGATTATCTGTTTCCACCCAATAGTATATATATTGGTTTTGGGCGTAGTCAATGAATGTATTGTAGAGTTAATGTGCGCGATAACCACTCCCTCATTCGAATGGCTTATTTGTTTATCGTGGTGTTGTGGCTGTTAACAGATCGTGTTTATTGAAACATTGTGCACGTCTAAGTATTATATTTATAAGATGGCGCAATAGTTTCGGCATGTTAACTCTGTCTAAACAAAAGATTTTCCACGAGTTTTATTGCACGAAACAACGTTATTGAATGGAAACAATTGTTTGCCTTAATGTAACAATGTAAAAATCATTCATGCTATCATGTATACAGACAGAGATGGAATAGAAGAAAACGCTCTTTTTATAGAATGATGTAATGTTAAAGAGTCGAAGAAGAAACAAATGTACAATCGACAAGATATGCACCTGCTAGATTTAACACTGACTGCTATACATTCTTTTTTAAAATATCAATAACATTGAAAACAACATATGCTATTAACTATTTACCCTAAAAGGCATAAAATAACTGTTAACAATATAAAACACGCATCATTTCGTCAATGTACTCGAAAGATAATATGACGTGAAATAAAACAGATAAGTCTCAAGCTATATCAAAATATTATTATATCTGGTGTATGCCCTGTATTTAACGCAGTCAATATATTATTTGCAACTGTTATTAATCACAAAGTGATATGCATACGTCCCACAGTTTTAATAATGTCGTGTTATATATATTAAATAAACTCATAACAAATGCGAGCTCGCACATTGTTATTGTCATCGTTAATCGTAATTAGAAAGTCTCAATTTCAAGCAAAATGCATTTGATATAAAAAAGCAATCATATATAAGAGAGAGAAACTCCCTTACAATTGGATTCATGAAGCGTTCTAACAGATAAAGTTACAAATATCTTGCTGCATTAAGTGTATTAAAATACATATCTGTAAATTATGAGAACACCACACACACACACAGACTACTCTTTCTTGTGAAATAGTTTGAATGTCTACGTCGAGGTTTTCGAGCACGGATTGCATCGGCGATGGCTGTACATCAATTCAAACGACGATAGTGCATGCTCGATAAAACTTCGCGTGTATAACTTAAACGACAAGTCTATTATCGAGAAGGTCAGCAAAAATCTGCTCGCGATCAAGTACATGACGTCATGACCCGGAGCTCGTGCGACATGTTCTGGCGACGTCTATGAGAGACGTTCGTGGGAACGACGTCACGTGAATGCCAAGCGGTTGTTGACGGAAGCAGGTAACGATTTGTATATCACACTTAGTCTAATCGTAGACCCGAAGACAAACTGCATACAATTATTAGATTTAAATGTCGTACAATTAATTTTTCTTGCTTTAAAGATCGAGCTATTGACCATTTTAAAGAACAAAGTTGTAGCAAAGTCATATTCTATACATTCAATAGTTGTAGCCAAGTCATATTCTATACATTCAATACTTTCAAAGTCCTATNTTATGTAAAGCGCCTTTGAACGTGCACTCTTGTATGAAAAGGGCGCTATATAAATCCGGTATAATAATAATAATTCGCAGTATGCATATGTTTTCATAAATCTGTAGTATCACTATAAACATAACCGCGATTTAAATACAAATGGATATTTCTGCTCGCTGTAAATCAAAACTGAACGCCGTGATATAACTGAAATAATGTTAAAAACGGCGAAACATTTAACTAAACAAACACACAAACAACCACACAAATGAATACATAATTAGGTTATAATGAATTAACAACGTGACGACCGAGTATTTGCATACTGTACATATTTAAAACGTATTCATAATTACGTTAACACGTCTTTTGATCTATTTTCTTTTATTGATTTATTTATAGGCAAAGTTTGTGTGGTCAACATACAACTTGTATCGCCAATATAATAAAGTTGAACGCGTGACACCTAATAAATGCGTCAGAAAACTATGGATTGTTTTATTTACCTTACATTGTTTTCCATATAGGATTTATCATAATATATTTCAATATATAAAACACAATGCTCTATATACGTAAGTGCGATACTGGATTAGCGCGTCGACGGAGAAGCGAGAAAACCACCATGTACAACTGAATTGCTTGGCGTAGTTGTTTGTTGTTTAAATAACCCGCTGTGAATAAATCCCGTTTAATTAACTCGTCGAATGCATTCTCTAACATCTTCGACGGCGTGTAACTAATGATGTACGTGTCAATCCGTTGACAACGTACATGATTGCCAAATAATAATGACATCATAATACATAAAATAGAAATAAACTATTCTACAGCGAGAAATGAACTTGACACTTTTGTGGAACAGGCACTCATAAAATACGTATTTCATTATAGTCGAATACGCATTTCTGCCCTATCGTCAAAAATTGTGTAACGACGCTTGTCATGCAAATGTCATTAGCGACATTTGCTAAATAAATTCTCTTGTAAATTGAAAATGATTTTTTTAAGGCCATGTCATTTCTTTGGCTCTTGGCGGGGAAGCTAATCTTTTGAAAAAATAGTAAATATGCAACATTTAACTGCCACCATGGTATGAAGGGAGGGAGGGAGTGAGAGTGGGAGGGAGTTAGATTTGAAAGAAAGGAAGGATGGACGGACGGATGAACAAACGGACGGACGGACTAGACGAACAAACGATCCTATATTAGCAAAGAAACACGAAACTATGTCATCAACAATGGCTATTTAGTTCGTACTTTGGAGAAATGCTATTTAATTTATTTACAAAATTACTGTTTGGAACACTTTAAAATAATTATAATAACAAGAGGAAACAAATAAAATGTATCGTTTTCCGGTCCTGTGGTTCGACCTTTTTTTATACAAAAAAGCTTACGTTTGCAGGCTTTTGAATTTGGACGATAGTTTAAACCTCATGTCGGTAATACATATTCTTGTTGGATTATCGATTAACAACGTTACAAAAGCTTATGTTTTCTCATTTCGATTGATGTTTGTCAAATTAACAAACACTTATTTTGTCAAACTGTGTACACGTCGCTTTAATATAGATTGTATGTTTAAACATCGAGTGATCTGAATGTTCATAACTATTGTCAGCACCACATTCCTAATGGCCAACAGAACAATGTAGCTATACGAAATTCATGTGAAGGTCTGATAACCCTATATACTCTTTTCATTTCGTACTTGCGACTTTTATTCACTTTTTGACCAAGCATTTACAGCCTGTTTTCAATCAAGATTTACATATGCTCCTCACACGAGTAACGAACGTTCAAGACAAACAATACCTGCTAAGCAAAGTATGCAAAACTGTTTGATTGTGAAAGGTTACAATCGAAAGATATTTACCCTTTTAATACCATAAATATAACGCTTGCAAGCTTCTTAAGCTTACATAAAGGGCCACACGTGAAGATGTGGAGACCAACAACGTTGCTGTGATTCATTACAATGCCGGCATAGTGAGCGATTTAAATTTAGTTTTAGGCAAAATGCGTTTAATGATTTATTGCATTTTGTTTGGCGAATACCTATTGTGACAAATTACCGTTGTAAAATGCTAAAATGTTCTTGTCTCCAATTTTGCTTTAGTTTTCAAGCTCTCATTTGAAATTATTCACGAAGGAAAACGACGAGTAAACATTATGATATCTGAGTGTCGACCTTTGTTTTAATCCCAAAGCTATTTTTGTTTTCGACCTGTTTACGACAGATATCTATTTTAACAAAGGCGACAACGTTCACATCGGTTATATGTATTAGTAAGAAAAGTAATAAGACGAAATCTTAAATTCTATTAACGATACAGATCAAGAATGTAAGAGTAGAGTGAATTGCCAACGTGATGCAATAAAACAGTCAAAAGTACCACTTTAGAATAATAGTCCTCCTCTTATTAAGTTTTACGACAAGTCGTAAAATCATCCTAAGCACTAGTGAGTTTTTATGACTTAAATCTCGGCCCTTTCTTAATGCAATAACACCAACTTTTAACACTGTAAGGTAACAATTCAAACGAGTAATTAAGTTTATTATTGTTTTGTTTGTCGCGACAGTTTTCTGTAGAATTTGGCAAAAAAAAATACCATTTGCAAAAAATACAGCTAGAAGCGAATCTGTTATATTTGATTTTGTTTTTCGCTTAAAACGGATCAATAACGTTTATTTAAAAAAAAAAGATTAATTAATTGACTTCATTGAAAGGGTAATGATTGTTAAGAACGGTACACTACATTTGCAGGATATGTATGCACACGATTTTTATACGGACACATGTTTTTGTATGTTACACTTTTAATTCCTATATTACCACGAGATATTGGACGAAATCATATGAGTTTACAATATTGGAAATTATACAGAATGTGCTATGCATATGGATCTAAAATTCGGCTGCGTTTTCCTGATTTTTTTCTCCGGCTTGTTTTGATTCATTTCATCGTCCAAGTTTATAAAACCACGGACATGTCAGGGAACGAATTTAGTGCCCTTAATAAATATATAACCTTCAGTTTCCATCAGATGACATGTCCATTGAACGGACAAGAACTATAAAATAAAGCACAGTAACGCATACCATCCCACTGATATTTTATTTCAACCAGGAACACAGCTGTAGTTTTAATGACGTTTGGCGTTTGCGCCTGTATTGGCATTGATATCTTTGACATGGTCACATAGTATCTTCGGTTAAGTCGAGAAAAAACTGATGTCGGAACGTACTCAGATATATTTGGTATGTTATTTTAATTGCTAAGCAACGAAAGTTGAAGTAAGATGAGAAGCGTTCAAACCAATAGTCAGATTTAAAATGGTTTCCAATATTTTTATTCAAAGGTTTGAGTGCATAGACGAAGAAAATCAGAACCATAGTAGTATACATGTATATTTTATGAACCTCATGTCAATGGCACATTTTGTGTTACAAAATGATCCGCGCGCGAAGGCAATAATGCCACGTTGATGAATATCCTAAGGGCTAATCCACGATGCAAATTAAGTTGACTACATCTACATCAATTAATGTAACCAACATTCGCTCATTAAATTACATCTTTCTCCGTAGATAGATTTTAGTTCGACTATCTGTGCCTATTCACTCGTGCGTTGTTATGTGCAATAAAACCCAGGATCAGATTTGTTTTTTTATTGCCGTTCTATAATGGACAGGTGAGATACTAAGTGTTTACATAGCAATCTGAATATACAATTAAACTCGATTTATTGTCAGTCCGACTCTCTCTCCCTCTCACTATCTTATACAAAATTGACAGACCCCGGCAGTTCTGAACGTTCAGCGGATACAATACATTTATGCACTTGGACTTGTCTTTCGATTGCACATTTTGAAAAAAAACTAATGTAACTTTAGTTGCAATTAAACCCGATCGCATTGTTCCGAATCAGGGTGTAGGAAAAAAAATAAATATTTAATGATGCATTTGCTAGACTAAGTTGCACAATTGTGATACACATAGGATGTTAAAATAGATTAAAAGTCAGTTTCAATTTGTTTAATAGTCTATACAGATGGTACGAAAGATCAAACATCAAAATGTTTAATGTATAATATATTCAGATGAAAGCAATAATTTGGTCACTTAGAACTTACAATTCATTGCATATGTTTAATAGAAAAACATGTGTTTTCCGATGTGAAAAAGTGTCATTGGGATTTCGCGTTTTTCAATATGACTAGTGTAGTTTAGTCAATGTTTAGTGTATCTCTTTACTTAATGAATCACCCTGAAAATGTTTAGCGTAAACACATAAAACGAAGATTGTAGTGCACACTTGTGTAGTGTTTTTTATCTTATCATAATGTAAAATATGAATTGAACCGAATATCATTGTAGTTAAAGCTCATTATTCGCATATTTTCTGATTAAAAAATGCATGTTTTCAAATGCACTTGTCCTACCGTCAACAATTAATGCATTTAAAACTTAAAAAAAAACAACAACACAAAAACAAACTTTTAGCGATGAAAACCCGAAAAATGTGTTTGCCTCATAAAACTGTTATTGGTTTTTAATGCTTTATTCTAGTAATAATCGAAATGGTATTTCTTAATTTACCAGATCGACTTTCCATTAATTTTCACAATGTTTGAAATTGTGTTTGAAAAAGTGACAATATAATGATGTAACCTAGAGATACAGGATCCTGCATGTATTGACCCAGGGCTCGGGTCATACATGAGAGTGAATAAGTCGTTTCTTCTAAAATATCGAATTCAGTCACCTACTCTAACATGATTGCAATTTTGTTGTGCCTTAAGGCAAGAAACCAAATCTTAAATTTCAATCTTTAAATCTACCAAGTGACTTTCATTTGGTAAGATTACACAAGAAAATGGTTTGTCGATCTTTACATCTCCATTCGCAGTTTCAACATTTAATTTTTATGTAATAAACGTACTCGGGACAATAAACACAGTTATGCAGCACCGGCTTCTCATATTGTTATGATGATCTATGGGTCGATATAATAACTGACATTTGTCACCACACACGTCAGCCGCCATGTCAACAACCAGTGGTGTTTCACCATGCTGAGATAATATTTCATTGCAAATAATGAGGTTACTACATGTTATTATTATTAATTGGTTTGATAATTAGATCGTACATTTATACATTTCAAGAAAAACGACTCGTTCTTTTTCTTTTCATACACTTTGTTCCTATTGCATATGTTAATCTTAAGCGCACGAACATTTTAAAAAACAAACAAATATATTACAAAAAAGGGAATCAGATATATAAAACAAGATTATTAATTGCTTGATTGAATGCTATGCTTGACATAATATATACGAAGACAAATACATCATAATAATTGTGTTATTTTTTAATCATATGATCTTAAAACCTCGCTGCTGTAGAAAAAACACTCATTTGATAACTCATGGTGTAGTGTATTCGATTCACATAAATATTGTTTCTTCGATAACGCAACTTAACTTGAATTGAAATAACGCCTTTTAAAAGTGCATCAAACAACACACATTTTCCTCACTTAGACAACATACATTTTATAATAACTATGAATACAGTCTCTGTAAAGATTTGGATGTACGCTAGACAGACAACAAAGGACTATGTGATACGCGATAAAGTGCAATTACGATGTTGAACTGCATTAGTCCTTATTAAAAGAAACGGACATTATATAGCAAATGTATGAGTTCTCCGTAAATTAATATCCTCTTTGTACATCCCGTACCGGAAATCAATTAAATACAGGCCAACAGACATGGATACTGTGTGCAGAGGCATAAATGCGATATAAAACGTTAATAATTGAACTCGCCTGTCTATCCGGATTATCGAATCTTTGGCCGTTTCTGTTTTCGCAGACGGTATCAAACGCTCTTAGTATGTCTACAAGCATTATCCTAATCTCAGTTGCAAAATTGTGGCTGTTACAACAAACAGAGTGTCGGTTGTAGACGTAGTAAGAAACAGGTGCGCGGTTGAACTTTGTAATTATTTATTTCTTATATTTTCTTAAGCGAATTAAGTAAACCTAGTGAGGGTGGTATTGTTTTTATTACCCAAAGGTGACGATAGACAGATTGCAAACCACGAGCCCAGGTGTGTCGCGTATTTCAAAAACAATCGAAATGAATTAAAACATTATAAGCGCAATAGATGAGTATCGAATAGAAGAAATCTGATTACGTTTAAAAAGAGGAATAAATGGTGATGTGTTTCTGGCGCTCAAATTGGCCAACGGTTGTACATCAAGCTAATTAGCTGAATGATTAACTATCAAGTGTACGGTTAATGGGTTTGGAACACGAAATGTTTCTGCAGCTACCTGGTCCCGTGTAGAAAGTGTCTTAATTGACTTTTGACAGATTAGGTTAGAAGTGCTGGTTAACAAAATGCTATATGGGACGCATCATTAATTATAAATCAATTTGTTTCGTAAAATGTATTAAAACGTACCGACTTACAGGTCTATTTTTCACTAGTTCGTCTGTTTGCATATAGGCACACTCCAATTGAACTAAAACAAAATCTTTCCATACTTTGTCATAATTTTGTAACAAAGTTTTACTTTGCTTATTTTCCATAAAGATACTTTTCATTTTGTATTTGCCATATACGTAGATGAGCAATGACAATATGACTTTCTGAAATTCAGTTGGCTTCGGGTATTATTAGTTGGGTGCTAGAGGGGACGAATAAGGATAAGAAGTAAGCTAATTTAAAGAGCCAAATCATATGAATGTTTTTAGATTCGTTACATGTTAGTTAATACAATTTAATTCAATATATGTATAATGATCGTCCATTTAAAACCAAAAAGGTAAATGCATTAAGCTGTTTAGCCTTTAAAGGAATTGGTTTTTCTATTAAAGCAGCGTATTCCAATGCTTTATTTAACCCATAAGCTATATTTTTCTCTTTTTTTTCTTTTTATCCTGGCGAAGAAAGAGCTGATCGCCGTATAAACAGCAAAGACCTTAGTCCGTATCTCTTAATAGTCACAATATTTCAATTACCAGATGCGGATCTCCGTGATGAACACATTGACCAAGTCAAGCCTACAGATAGACGAGGGATGGTACAGGGCCAGTGACGGGTCAAAGGTGTTAGAACTGGATGCACCGATATTCCTCACCAAGACAGATGACATCCTGGATAACCCGTAAGTATTATACAGACTGGTGATATAACGGCATTTGCCCGCGTATACTAGTTATATGCAAGTTTAAGTTTGGACCTTGTAGCTGGATGGACTTTGATTATACTTAAGTCAGAACAGTTCTCTAACATGCATGCAGTATTTAAATAAGTTTACAGATTTAAGTTGGATCGACCGATATTCGTTAAGGTAAACACAATCAGTGATAATCCGTAAGTATGACCATTTTATAAACTGGTATGCATATCATGACGCACTCGTGTTTTGATAATGGTAGCATCGTATGCGTATTTGTGAAACTATTGTAAAAACATTGTCCTGTCAAAATAAATGTCTGTACTTAACTTTAACAATGTCTTTGGTGATAACGACTTCGACATCATTAATAATGAATTGTAGCAAGTGAAAACGACTAGCGTTTGCTTGAATTGATGAACATACTTAGTGTGTCTCAGTCGCCTTAGAAATCTTACACCTTTGTTGAAAGTGTTCAATTTGATTTTGACTTCATTGTAAAAGTTGCAATCCGTGTATACAATAAACACGACCCAGTATTACCTTAGCAAGTCGACAGGTGTGTCATCTCTTAAACATGTTTCAAAATGTGTTTTCAAAAGGGTAATTTATACATATCAAGCTATCCTGAAATTGTTAGCATAATTCGGCGAATTCTTTATAAATAATTGATTTTATTTGGAACAATCCGCTGTTTAACTCGAAACCATTTTGTCGTAATATTTCTAATATACTTCTCGTGCTTGAGGTGTTTTACAAGTTCAGGGATTTCTTCATTTAACAGTTATCGGGTGTAAGTTGAAAAGGTCATATATGTCACAAATTAAACTTTTTGTATTTGTATAAAAACGTATTTACCATACGTATTATTGGCATAATGTATCCCTAAATATACATAAAAGCAACATCATGAAAACGGATGTAATAAAATCCAAATGTAGCCAAATAATCTTAAAATAATCTTGAAAACGCAGATCTTATGAATGCGCTCTTCTTCCGTGATTAAATGCATCTATGTGTAAAAACCTGCATGCGATTAATTTGATGAATGAATTGGATTTCCAATAAAATGTTTTTCATTTATGAGAAAAATGTAAAGGCCGTTTACATTGCAAAACAAATAATTAAGTAGCCTGAAACGTTTAATCTGTAGAAAACATGAGTTCTCATTGCTTTTAAAAGTGTCGTTTATAACTCGGTTTTCAGGTTTTTAGGCACCGTTCAGCATAAAGAAGATGAAGATTCAAAAATCGTCAAACTGTCAGAAAAGCCTTTGTTGCAGAAAGATAGTCACACTAAATACGGCAACACGGATAAACAGAATGAGAAAATTACACGACGAAACCCTCGATACGCTTCCCGAAATAAATCGAAACAACCGAAAAGGCTTACGAATATCAAGAAAGAGCGTTCCCAACCAAAACAGAATCTCTGTACAGTAAAGAATTGGTAAAAACAGGGTTTGAATACAATAACGAAATCGAGACAACTAAATATGACCTGGTCAAAGGGAAGACATCTAAACAGAGTAACCAAGATGCGAGTAAACCGATGTAGCACTTGCAAACGTACTAAGGCATTGTTGACGCTCTCACTAGCGGTCATAAGGTCTATTTTACTGCGAAAACCAAGCATTGTACACAGACAAAAGGAAAAAAGAGCGACAAAACATTTATCGGAGACTATTTGAACATATTCGAGATTCATCGGGACTATTCTCACAAGCAACCAAACAATTACATCCAGTTTGCACTACGTAGGACGGAGCATGATGCTAGGAAAGGTTGGTGGACTTTTGCGACGAGTATCGTTTAACATTTAATTGTTAAAAATCTCTGTTTTCATCATGACACCTTTTGCTCCGTGTCTTGATTTTCTAAGGAAGACGGTGTGAATGAACTATCTGGTCATGACCTACGGCTGTTGATGTGTTATACATGTATGTCATTACTTACTCGTTACTAGTATTTTTTATGTGATTGTGGAAGTCTCTAATTAAAGTAATCGCTTGTATTAATTTGTGTTTCAGGTTCACACTAGTTAATGCCATAACTTTCATGATTGTGAGTTTGTGTGATGACGGTGGTCACTAACTACGGTTATCTAATTACAGGATTCTTTGAGGACATCACTACACATCGAAACGGGACAGTCCACATTCGGACGGCATATTTAGACGAGGAAAAGAAAGTGTACAGACACTTCTCGCAGGAGTGCCAGCTCTATATATCTGATACAAAGTAAGGACATGTTAAACAATGAGTTGAAAAAAGGTTTCTTGTCGAATAAATAAATATTATTAAAAAGGAACATATTCATTGAGGTAAATTAAAAATAGTTCAAAGAAGTTCATTAAAAGTGCAACATTCCACGTTTGACTCTTATCAAAGCACATCTTTGAAACTAGTGTTCTTTGGAATGTGTATTGTTTAAACTGCATACATGAGTTTTATTTAAATTACAATTAAGTTAGTTGTTTGAAACTAGGTTTTGTCCTAATATTAGACAAAAAACACGCTGAGACATACATGCATTAACCTCGTAATATTTCTGGATATATAGATGACATGAATTTGTTAGGTTTTTGTGTTTGCATTTGTGACCAGGTTTGAATCGTGTCAAAATTCTTTAATAAGCCATTTGGCATTTGTTTGGGTCAATGTATTTACCGTGTTTTGGCTTTCCAAATGATGACCTTTATATTGAAAGGTTAAGCGAAGATAAATCAAAGCTAAAAACTCAAACGAGAAAAACTCAAACTACCACTTTGCAAACAATGTTCAATTTACCAACATTAAACAGTGAAGTTTAATGTAAAGTGATACGATTGCCAATTAAATATCCAGGTCAGTGTCCGGTAGTGTCCTTTCTATATACAAGGATGACAACAACGTTACTGGACACACTGGCTTTCAGATGATCACGCATTATTTACATTGAATCTCATTAAACTAAAACAACAATCTTGATATAAGAACGTAACGCTACTGTATGTACTTATATCTAGTTGTTCAATTGCTAATGGCATCACTTTTTAGAACACATTTTATATAAAACGTACCTTTACAATTATTCATAATTTAAAATGACATTTTCCGAGACGGAACCAATCAACTGATTATCATTTTGATTTAAGCATTAATATATTTATTAGTAATAATTATTTAATATATTGTTTGAGAAACTGACAAAACATTTTTGTTTAATGTTTGAAAACAAACAAACATTTAACAATATGACCAAATGGTCAGACTAATCATGACCGATAGGTCAATAAACGCATGCCGCCTTTCTCACACGGATATACCATGTTACAAATAAATAAATCAGACAAGCAAGTGCGTTAGATATGCCATCGACGTCCGCGGTAGTACACCTGTCTGTGCGATAAAAACGAACTGAATTTACATAAAGATCCTTAATTTAATTGTATGAAACACATGAAAACAAATTAAAAAGCCGAGACATCCTCGTTCGAACATTACCAATCAAATGATTATAAGATACGTCGCGGCAACTGGTACGGTGTTTTTATACCCCAATTACCATTGGTAATGGGGGCTATAAAGGAGTCACTTTGTCGGTCTGTCAGTCGGTCGGTCTGTCTGTCTGTCCAAAAATTTCATTTGATCTTCACCAAACTCGGTCAGAAGTTGTATCTAGATGATGTCTAGGTCAAGTTTGAATATGGGTCATGCCGAGTCAAAAACTTGGTCACGGGGTCACTTAGTGCGTTTTAAACCGAAAGTTTGTCCGGACCATAACTCTGTCATTTATCGTTAGATTTTAAAATCATTTGGTACATTTGTTCACCATCATTGGGCGGTGTGTCGCGCGAAAGAATTACGTCGAAATCTCCAAGGCCAAGGTCACACCTTGAGTTCAAAGGTAAAATACTTGTCCGGGCCATAACTATGTCGTTCATTGTGAGATTTTAAAATCATTCGGCAAATTAGTTCACCATCATTGGACAGTGTGTCGCGCGAATGAATAACATCGATATCTCCAAGGTCAAGGTCACACTTCGAGTTCAAAGGTCAAAAATGGCCATTAATGAGGTGTCCGGACAAAAACTATGTCTTCATTGTGAGATTTAAAAATCATTTGGCACATTTGTTAACAATCATTGGACGGTGTGTCGCGCGAAAGAATTGCGTCGATAATTCCAAGGTTAAGGTCACACTTTGTGTTCAAAGGTAAAAAATGGCCATTAAGGAGCTTGTCCGGGCCATAACTATGTCGTTCGTTGTGAGATTTAAAAAATCATTAAGCACATTTGTTCAACATAATTGGACGGTGTTTCGCGAGAAAGAATTACGTCGATATCTCCAAGGTCAAGGTCACACTTTGAGTTCAAAGGTCAAAAATGGCCATAAATGAGCTTGTCCGGGCCATAACTATGTCGTTCATCAAGGGATTTTGAAATCATTTGGCACATATGTTCACCATCATTGGACGGTGTGTCGCGCGAAAGAATTACGTCAATATCTCCAAGGTCAAGGTCACACTTTGAGGTCAAAGGTCAAAAATGGCCATAAATGAGCTTGTCCGGGCCATAACTATGTCATTTATTGTGAGATTTTAAAATTACTCTGTACAATAATTTTGTTCACAGTCATTGGATGGCGTGTTATGCGAAAGAATTCAAGAGTTCAACGGTCAAAATGGCCATACATGATAATGGCATAATAATTCTTAAAAATTGCCATAAATTAGCCTCTCTTGTTTTGTGAGACAGCAGGCAAAATATTCTGTGTCAATGCAGCATGTAGGGGTGAATGTCACGTCTGTGACAAAGCTCTAGTTTATCAAGGTTTTTATTAATGTCGAAATTTAAA
The DNA here is from genome assembly GCA_007657795.1 of Dreissena rostriformis. Taxonomy (NCBI): domain Eukaryota; kingdom Metazoa; phylum Mollusca; class Bivalvia; order Myida; family Dreissenidae; genus Dreissena; species Dreissena rostriformis. Next base: position 400,236 of record VMBQ01000039.1, read on the forward strand.
AAAGTGAGTTACTTAAATAACACATCTTTTCGCAAAAAAAATATCTTAAGTGATTTGCACACCATCCTCCGGCGCCCGTCGTGCATCTTGCGTTTACGTTGTTAGCAATCTATAGATCATATTTCTTGCCCAATCTTCATCAACATTAGTAAGAACATTTGTCCCAATAATATTTTGCCGAGTTTGAAACTGGGTGATATGTGGATATGGGGGCACAAACCAGTTAACTAGGTCACATTCAAGAAAAAAGCTTGTTAACACTATACAGGTCATCAATATTGCCAAATTGTAATGAAAATGTGTGAGCACATTTTAATAGTGAACTTCTTTATCAGTATTTGATAATTCATCGTAGCAAAAACTCACGTTAGCGGCCTATGTCCCTTTGGGCTCGTTTGAAGAAAATTCCTTCCGTATGTTATTGTATACAATTATTTGAAGTAAAACATATTTTTGACGTTTCATTAATTTTTGTCGTAGTTGTTCCTTTTGATGGTTTACTTTACTGCATTTTGTCATTTTGCAGGGCGTTTTTATTGGTTACTTTTTATTAGACATGTCAATTGTGTTTACAGGAAAGGTGATGTGAAGTTTTTTATTGACCCCTATCGGGACGTGTCGGAGGTGAACTGAAACAAGCCTCTACTGGCCTCCCTTCAAGCCGGAAACATGTTCCGCGTTTCCAATGAACTTGACAAGTGTAGAGGGGGCCAGGGGGATCAGGTTGTGATTGGAGGGGAAATCAGAGGTAGGAATGTGTATTGCACCTTAGCTTTTTAAGTCCAAGTTTTTTAAGGGCTACTGTAGAGACTGTCATGCTACTCCATGTTGTATTTTGCTCTCTGTACTTATGTTGTTTTTTAAGCAGATTTCCAATGCAGTTGAAACTCTTAGTTAAAAAATTGGGGGTATGAGGGGCGAAAGGGTTTGCGGTCGGACGGGTAATTGCTGGTATATAACTAATGTGTGCATTGACCAATCTTGATTAAAATTCAATATAGCAATCTTGCATAGAGGACTAGCTTGATATTGTATGTTATGAAGCGTATCGGGTAAATATCGAGGTCACTGTTGCTTATCGCTTAGACAGGACTTTCGTTCAGAAAAGACTACATTTAAACAAAAAATTATATAAAAGCGGATCCCTGTTTAGACGGTGGACACTGCACATGCAAATCTACGACGATGTTTACGCAGTCCTATTTTCCCAGAGCGCGGATCATTTGTATGCTTTTCATTATGATGTTTTATGCGTTTTTATGTGTACGTAAAGTCTATTTAGACACATTAGCCTCGAATAAGTAAATTAAATTCATCTCGATGTCTGATCTTTCACAAATCTTCAAAAAAGGTTGTATTGAAGAGTTTCAATTTTCCGCTTCACATTTGTTTCACATACATCACAAACAATTTATTGATATTTCACATCGAAGTATCTCTTATCGCTCGCTGGTTATGTCATAAATCCAGCATAAAATGCGGTTAAATTACTTAATGACACCCTTTTGTAAAGATGATCAACATCTTAATTTTAAGGGCAGTAGCATGAGAACATCATGTAGAAATGTTCTTTACAGTTTTATTGACAATATATTCACATGAATGAAAACTTAAACGAAACATTCTATTCAAAGTTCGATTACACATTATTCTGAATCTGAACGAAGTTTATTTCAAACTACAAGAAACGTATTTTTTTTAAATAAAGACATCACTTTAAATTTTTTAACAACTGTGTCACACCAAGCATACATCCACATGGGGTGTTAGTTTAGCTAGTGATCAGCAACCAACACTGGTTGGGGTTCCATCTGTTTACTCCAAACAGGACATAACCAGACGAACATCATTAAACAAAAGGATACAATATGTAACCAAAACTTGAACGTCCGATTTCGCCTATACTTGAAACGAAACTGTATAAAGTTGCATGGGTATCGGAACACATGTCGGCCCTAACATTATACTTCTTACCTCAAAAACGTTCAAAAATACACAAGAAGAAACCTGGTTCGTTGCCTATAACCCCGTTGTAGTGCTTAAGGCTATAACAGGCCGGGACTATTACATTAATTTATTGATTAAGGACCACATATATATTTTGTGCCATTCGTTCATCATTTCGAATCACACAATATGAGACATTCTATCTATAAACGCCTTGCTATTTATATAAGCCTTAAATTAAATAGTTGTGCACGTCGTATAAGCTGCATCAAAATGTTATCTATCGCCTCCGGGACAAATTTCAGGACACACGCGTGGTCGTGCTGACATGCAATGCGTGACAGTCATAGATATCTTAGATATCATAGACAGTTTTTGTGTGACCCGCCCTCACTTCAGAGCTGTCGCAATACCGACCGACAATTTACAAATCGCATGCCACCTTATCAAAACATTGCAAATTATGACAAGCCTAAGCTGTCGGTGTCTTATAAATTACGCTAATCAAGATATCTTCAAGTCTGCCAGCGTGTTTTTACATATCCACACCTAGTCCTGACGTCAGCACTGTACATTTAAAATCTGTTCCAACATACAGGAATTAAATTGCCCCACGCCTTTGGTTTCGTTGTACACTTAATCCAATTAGTAAATAGACACACAAAAAGCGATAATACTTCATCAAAAGGATGGGTTTACCGACATAGGTTATTCATGGATGCGCGTTGGTGTGCTAAGACTTTGACAACCATATCTGTTTGTGCAAATACGTAGTAAAGGTCATTTGCAGTGCCTCTCTTTCTATTTGTCAGAGTTTTATAAAAATGTCCACGACTCGTTTTACTTTCACTTCTTTGTACAGGGTCTTACAAAGGCTTGCATTGACGGACAATTGTTTACCGGCCTATGTGTATTCACAGTGTGCATGTTCGTTAAGATTCATTGATGATACATACTTTTTCTCTGTTACAAATATACGAAATTTTCTTTAATCGCAGAATACCTGTTTGTTATATAACTTGCCATATCACGATGTTGACTGCTAGCAATGCTGCTGAAGATTTTTAATATTAGTATTATATTCCTACGTAAAAACGTATACAACTATGCAAGATGTGTATCTAGATTTTCCCCCATAAACACAGCCTACGTAGCACTGTTGAAGATTCTAGCCAGCTGTAAAGTGAATTTTGTTTATTTTGTATGACAAGTCAAACCATTTCTACAAGCTATGTATATATTATTAACACTTGAGATCGGACAAACTTTTGTAAGATTAACCGATGGATAAACGATACTTTAAACACATATTGATGCTATCTTCCAATTTTTCCCCATAAGTCATTTTTTCGATACCGTTTCTAACTGACGTACAACGGACGCTGGTGAAAAGTAATGTTTATAAAGAAAAGAGTATGAGGTTGCATCTGTCTTGCTCATTTTAAACGCTTCAGCCGTTTGAATGATGTCCATATAGGCTAGTTTAGAACTTCAATTTTGCAAATGTGTTTACCTCAAATCTTGTTCAATCTTTTTTCTTGTGAGGTGATAGCCCTCACACCGGTTTTAACCACCTATGCTTTGCATTGGCCGTTCCGAGTTGGTGATCCAATTTATTAGTATTGTATGGCCATAGTTATTGTTTTGTTATGAAATTGAGAACAAGACTATATCTCCTGATAGAGTTTCTTGGAGTTTCATTATTAACTATATTATTTTACGAATTTAAATTTCCTTAGTTAAGTTTACAGGAACAGTCATTTTAAGGTAAAAAGGCACTTGTGGTATTCAATGAGCAAAGTAACAAATATAATATATATGATGGATTGAATGTGTCACAGAAACTACTAGTTAAGTCGTATGTCCATATTATTTTATCGAGTACTTAAAAACGAAATTGTAATTTTATTTATACATACTGACGAACGTATAATCGTATATAGTAGAGAATGCACTACATGATTGGTTTAAGTGAATAAAAGTTTAGTAATATGTAAAAATAACATTCAACTATTATGGTAACTACAGGCGTTAGGGTAGGCCGTTATAGAAACGACAGGCAAAATGATTAATGACTTAACTTCATGTTGTCAATTAAATATCAATTATGTACCGAAGTCGCGATTTTTGTTGACATACGTTTAGTTCGCAAATGTATTGTCTTTCAATTTATAGACATTTGGGCGGACGTTTTTAATTTATTTAAGATAGTCCATGAAACGCGTCGGCCTGTATAAGAAGATATCTTATCATCTACTTAGGTTATAACAGCTGTCAGTCACGGGTTAATTAAGCGACTTAGAAATACTATTATGGTCGCCATTCACTGCGCTGATCTTATCACGTGCCTACTCTTTGTTTTATCTTTTTTTACTACACGTTATTCCTAAAAGTATCTTTTAAATAAAATTGTGTCTTAAAAGAAATATCATTTCTAAATCAATACTGAACCTTCAATGAGTATAATGTTGCACAACGAGAATTACATCTTATCTGCACTGACTAAACAAGTGTTGTCTCTTACAATGTGTGTGGACATTTTTGCATATAAACTCTTGCAAAACAATGCATGCTTAAACTCGATTCCAAAACTTTATAAAACAGTTAATTACAGCAAACCGAAACTCGTGAAATGTATAACTATATTGGAATCGTTTGTCTTCGCCGAACGTTTTGATTGCACATGTATACCACCAATATACCGGTAGTTACTTTATATTGTGAACAAATGTGTGTGCCGGTTTGTATGAGTGACACACTTTATTTTGAAAGGGGTCTGGAAGTTAGGACTGCTACATAAATATATATGCAATGTTCTTCACCATAGATAAGTGCATCATTAAAGATTTTGGGAATGATACGTATTGATTTATTTCCAGACGATAACGTGTCTCAGAATGAACGCTCATCACACAAAAACACAAACAAAAACGTACATTTAAATCTGTGTTTGTAGAGGTTTATACTAAGTAACTATTCCGATTTTTATTTTCCAGACTACGACATGGCACGGAGCGGGAAGACGTTAAGTTTCGACTTCGTCACCACAAAACTGCATCAGACACCAGACGGTGACGTCACGGTAGAGGATCATAACTATCTGTTCCAGTTCCCAAAGCGAGGCGAAGTCACCGTCAGCAAAAACAAGCGTAACGTCACGCCTCTCAGCAACAACGGCTCTGTCGTCAGTGGTTATCAGAAGCTTAGATGCGAAATGGATGTTAATTCAATTACCAAAGCGATTTCGTTATTTAACACGTAATGATCATGTCATAGAACATGGCAAAAACAAAATCGATGAAAACAGGTGCGTATTTATATTCTGTGACCGCAACGAACATATTGAAGTTCTGTGAGAACAAAACCGCGTATTGATCAATATGTTCGAATCGCATTTCGAAAAGATGTGACAGTGAAATGGAATTTGTTGAATAAAACACGGGTGGTTTTAAAAACAAACAGAGCAAGTAAAACAATTACCCTCTCGGGGTTGTCTCTCATACATCATGTATATATTCATGTTTCAATTGTGGACACCGACCTAGCATATGGAGTTGCACATAGAATTTATTAGGGGTGTATGATGCAGAATTATTCACGGATGTTTTATGTGGCAACTCGCGAATGAATTGATGGCCTTTTACTGTTCCAATGAGAACAATTTGAACCAAAATGACAGCGCATCAAACTTAATAAGTCAGGCATTTGGAACTACGAGATTCCCTGTGTACAGATGAAACTTATTGGGAACCTGTGTCCAGTCTGTGTTATTGCTAAGAGTGCACTAGTGAAATGTGAAGGTTTGGACAACTTTAAAATAGTTTGTCCAACAATTGAATGTGTAGATGAGTGTTTACTGGAACATAATTCATACTTTTTTTGTTTATGTTAAATGTTAAAGTTGTATTGGTATTTGTTTGTGTTTTATAAAAAAATAATTGTTGTAGCATTAAATGGTACATGTATAATTATTGAACATGCTGTATATTTGCGTAGCATTACATTCACGTACATGTTAATATGTTCTTTGTTACACAGTGCATACTCACGTTTATATTTGTGTGCAAGGTTTCCCTGTCTTCATGTTGCATAAAAATTGTATTAAAATTAAAAGTATGGTAATGTGCACAATCCGTCCAGAAAAAAGTACATATACAATATAGATTTTTGATAACATGGATTTGAAATACGAGGTTGTAAACGTGCGTTTGCTAATTGATTTAAGACAGGAATTAAATGACTAAAACAATATTGCTGCAATCTCGTGTCAATTTTGTGAACTATTTTAGGGGAACTTCTTCATTAATTTAGTTGTTTCTTGTATTTTATAAATGTATGTAATTCTAACTACCATATTCCACTTTTTTTTATATGAGTTGACCCTTTATCATAAACAGATATTAAACATGTTACATGTAAATCACCATGACATGAATTTTATCTTTTACAAATTTATGTTTCAGACATTAAATAAACGCACGTTTTGGTAGGTTATATCACATAAATTTACCCAAATCACATGGTAATTACTAATAAAGATGTTACATAATTCTTGTTCATTGTCGATTTCATCGGATTCAAAGGCCCAGTCCATACCTATTCCAAAAAAAGAAACCGTTTCTTTTGCACACTTAAAGGCAAAAATACATAAAAACACATGTGTGAAAATGTGAAAAAAAACAACAGATTTTCAGTGTAACAAGAGTCATGAACGTATATTTTAAGTGACGTCATTTCATAGCGCATTTGTGAGTGCACTGGACCTTTCAAAAAGCTGAATGAAAAAACTGTTGAATGATAGGGTAATGCAATATAAGGTAGTGTAGATATTTTACAGACAATTTGTTTTTTTATTTACTAAGGATTATCACACATCTTCACGGTGTTCAACCTTCCTTGTTACAATATTTGTATACATTGGGATTGATAATACAATATTATTCATGAAATCTATTCCATAATTTTGTTATGAACTACATGTTAAAGAAAGTTTAAACGTACGTATTTATTTCACCTCAATTTTATCAAAAGCCTTGAAGATACTTGTTCACAGATTTTCATATTAAAAAAATTTTTGTTTCGTTTATCTGCGTCTCTTTTAAAACTATATATATATAGTCTAGGCGGAAAACGTGACATACCTGATAAGCCTGTGCAGACTGCACAGGCTAATATGGCAATAAACTTTGCAAGCCCCGTTTTCACATGGCGCGTCTAAAATATATTGCAAGCCTGTCCAAACAATTTTGCTGATGCACATAACCTAAGAAAAAAGTTGAGAATGGAGCATGGGGAATAGATCGCCCTGCAATGTTATACTTTTCTTTCATATGGTTTATAAATGATCATGAAGACACATCAATAAACTGCATATTTAGTTTCTCTTTAATGCCCAATGTTATATATTATTAAAAAAATACACACATTTTAACCGTTTTACTTACAAGCGTCAACAGCAGAATTGCCGAACTTGTAAACCTTAGCACCATAACATTTGAATGTCATTCGTTAGCAGGAACTCCGAACATGGAATTGAAAGTCATTGATCCCTCAGCTGCATGTGTAACTTGCTGAGTTTTTGTCTGCAATAACTGCTCAGTATTTATTGTTTGAAATGCAGGTAGCAGACGCTCAGACAAGTGTTTATGCTACACGGATTTGTAAATTAATGCACAGCAATATTAATAATTGTATAGCCTAATCGGGCATTGGCCATGGTGCAAATGTATAGTCCGATACTAATTTGCATAGCCCTGTCTCGGACTATACATGTTTGGTGTATATTTGTAAAGCGATACCTTTGATATGTGTTTTGGAAAATTTCTTTCCGTGACCTATGTCATCAACACGAATACTATTCTAATTATTTGTATTAAAGAAAGGAACAACACGAAATAAAAATAAAACGTAATGCGTTTTGTTCCCAATAATCATGTAGTAATTTCACATGTCATAATAATATCTTGATACAAATGTATCCAATGTACCTCTCACTATTGTTTGTCGGCTACGCCCTGGCCGTAACGAAAGGAAACTTGAATTATAATTGCACTGGATTATAGTCAAATTTTATGAGGCTTTTTTACTATATACACGACCTTGACCGAAATACTTCATAGCCCGACGAAGTTACCAATTAGCTGTTATTATGTTTAGAATAGTATTGTGTATTGAATTAATATACATATTAGCGACGGAGTTTGTATTACAAATTTTATCTACAAAATATTTTCATGAATATTATAACACTGTATATATTTTCTCATTAAAATTACTTATTTGTTTATTTATTTCAGCTGTAGAGTATTTTGTTATTAATATTAACTACATTTTAACTGACATTTTATTGAGCGCATTTTGCAAAATGAAGACGACGGCATGGGTCGCCAAATCTATTGTGAAATGCAGATCTGTTAAAACGGATTAAGCCGTGTTATACTGTTTGTCAAATAATAATGACATCATAATACAAACAAGAGCAATAAACTATTCTCCAGCGAGAAATGAACTTGACACTTTTGTGAAACAGGCTCTCATAAAATCCGCTGGTGGTACTATTTCAATACACTTGAAATCGCACTGGCATTACTGCCCGGCCGTCAACGATCATCATTGTGTAACGACGATTGTAATGAAAATGTCATAAGCGACATTTCTTAAATAAATACTCTTGTAAATTGAGAAAGGTTTGTTTGGGAAATGTCAATTCATTGTGCTCTTGGCGGGGAAGCTAATCTTTAGAAAAGTAGTTTATGCAACATTTAACAGCCACCAACTGTTATCCATCATGTCATACATTAAGGTACATTATTGATTCTTTCATATAACAAATTTAATTTATTGACATTATGATTAAAGGCATTATGCCGCACCCAAGATATTCTCTTAATGTTGCTTATTTATATATATAATGAACGGTTAGATTTACGATACAGTCAACAAACAGAAATAAATATGTGATTGAATGAATGAATGAATTAAGTACGGGACAAAGGAAGACATAACAGAAGAAATATAAAGAAGTGAAACTCCAGAAGCTGCAGTAAAAGAAGGAAGGAAGGAATATTGAAATATCGGCCTCTAAAACATATCTTGAAGGAAAGTCCGTGGCCTGAATATAAATTGCATTTCGACCACCGCGCAGCTGTGCACTTGCATTTCGTCTGAAGCTGAATATTATCTGGTGAATGAAGTATGTGACAAGATAACCACTAATGCAAAATATACCGTCCGCGAGTTTAAAACTGCAGGTGTACTTTTACTGGTGTTTACAAATTATTTTCTCTAACTGAAACTTTTTTTCAGATACAGCAGACATACCTTTGTTACTTTAAAAAAAATATTATTAAACTAGTTTTGTATTATTAACAAAACATCGTACCAGACAGTTTTGATAAAGTCTAGAAATTATTGATTTATAAGTTCAGTTTTACTGTTTAATATTTTAATAGTTTTAACAGGTCCCAACACGATTTACCGGGCTTGACATGTTTAAGAAAAACTAGCTGAAGACGAAAGGCCTTTCATTATTCTTGAAATAAGTCACTTAATACAAAAATTAACTAGCAATTAGCTGATGGCTATGTTTAAAGCGTCTTTCTGTATCTATGGAAAAACAAACAACGGAAAAATGCCGAAAAAAATGGACAGTGATACATGGTTTGTTTTATGGTTTAGCACACAAGTTGAGATGACCAAAGTAAAAACATGCACCGAAGATGTCAGGTTGTTCAAACTGACTGCTGGTTAAGAATCGGGCATTTTTATCTTGCGCTGGAGGCTCTGTCGGAAAAAAAAACCTGTTTTTCTAAATACATTTGCGTTAACGATATTAATCCGTATATACGTATAAGCAGCCTAATTAACTACGCTTTTAAGTAACTTTAACATGTAAGCGTTTTCGTTTAAATGATTAAAACTAATAACTACACAAACATTATGCGGATATTTAAGGAAAGTTCGGCCTTTAATAACGGAAAAGCGTACGTATGCAGGTTTTTTAATTCGGATGGTAGTTTAAACCTTATGTCGGTAATACATATTCTTGCTAAATTATCGACGAATAACGGTACAAAAGCTTTATTTTTGTTCCATTTCGATAGATGATTGTCAATAAACAATTACTTATTTTGTCAAACCGTGTACATGTCGCTTTAATATTGTTTGTTTAACAATCTGGCAAACACATCGAGAGATCTGCATGTTAATACCTATTGTGAGCACCACCTTTTTAATGTCATAAAGAACAATGTAGCTACACGAAATTTATTTAAAGGCCTGATAACCCTTTATATTCTTTTCATTTCGAACTTGCGACTGTTATTAACTACCGTATTTGACTAAGCGTTTACAGCCAGTAGTAAATCAAGATTTATATATCCTCCCCAAACGAGTAGAGAACCTTCAAGACAAACAATATACGCTAAGCAAACATTGCAAAACTGTTTGATTTGGAAAGGTAACAATCAAGAGATATTTACCTGTTTAATACCATAAACAGAACGCTTGCAAGCCTCGTAAGCTTATATAAGGACCAAATGTGAAGAAGTTGAGACCAACATCGTTGCTGTGATTTATTACAATTTCGGCGTCTGGAGAAAACGTTTGATTGCATTTTGTTTGCCCTACAGACCTAAAGCGACGAATCAACGTTCCAAACTGACAAAATGGTCCGACCGCTGATTTCGCTTTAGTTGTCAAGCTCCCATTTAACATTTACTTACGACACAAACACGAAGAGTAACCTTTTTTTTGTCCATTACAAATGGTTAGTGCGCCAATTTCGCTTTAGTTGTCAAGCTCCCATTTGAAATGTACTTGCGACGAAAAACGACGAGTATACGTTATTTTTTGTCCATTACACAACTACCTGTCGACCTTTCTCATGACCCCATATATAGTTTCTTAGATCTGATTATGTTACATTTCTTTAAAAAAAAAAGCGTTTGAATCGGTTACATGCATTAGTAAGATACGAATATAACGGATTCAGTTGCAAAGAAATATAAAGTTAAAAGGAATTTATAAAAACTTTAGTGACGCCGAGTAGTCAAATTAAACTGCAATAGATTGAATTGAATGGCGAATGCGGGGCAGGTGTTATTGTTGTGTGTATCAAATACAACTGACACATGCTAAGGCCGGACTTAACTAGATTTTACTATATAAATGCAATACTTGTCATGTTGCTCTGACGTCTTTCGTCAAAATTTCTAACTTTAAACTTAACCTTTGATTATTGCTTTAAAACTGCAGTCACTGTTGTCACTATTCGATATTAGATTCCTTTTGGCTACATAGCTCCATAACAATGTGGTTGAAAGCACCACCGATACAAGCTGTCAACCAACTGTAGTGTGATCACTTATAGCATATCTAGATACACAACAAGTACATGTTAATGCTCAAAAGGGACAGGGTGGAAATCTGGGCAGAGTTGTAGAGACTTTCTACGTTTAAATCCTTTGATGTTGTTGCTAAAACGTATATCCGAAAATCTAAGTGCTATATCATTACGGTTATATCCACCTCCATACCCACGAAGTCATAACTTGAACCTACTCGGGAGAGCAGGCCACTATCATTAAAGACATTTAGAGCACTGATTAACAAGAGCTTTTAACAGATGTAATATTCAGACGGGAAATGAACTGAGGTCACGAGACTGTCACGTTTTGAGCACATTCTCAGTATTTTCAAAAAAGCATAATACTTGTCACTGAGATTTAAATTGTGTCAGTTGTGATCCATATAAATCATGCGGCATGTTCCGATCTCAAAATCTCGAACAAATTGTCTTTCACTTGATGACTGGTTATTTTCGTTGGGTTTTATAGCATTTTTAGATGATTTAATTAAGTGTCAATGTCACTCTACTCTGTCCGATTCATTTTTTTTTTCACGTACTAAATTGAAAGTCTTTGGTTAGAATGGGCAACGGATTTGGCCCATCTTTTTTAACAAGTGTACCAATGATCGCTTTCGTTCCACATTAGCCCATTGTTTTTCTTGGTTTTAACAAATGTATTCCAAACAATGATTCAGCTTCGAGGTTTAACAATATATTCCTCGTGCCTTTTAAACAGTTTTATTTCCCAGGCGGCCTTGCGCTGCGTGTTGTTCAGTTTATCTTTCTTCTTAACACTTTCCATTTGCGACACCATTAACGATAGAGATCAGGGATTTACGAATAGAGTTAAATGCCATCTTGATGCAATAAAACTTTTAAAGTACCGCTTCAGAAGATTATTTCGCCTCTTTATACTTTTTACGACAAGTTGACATTCGTAAAAATCATCCCAAGCAATAATCAATTTTTATAACTTAAATCTCGGACCTTTTCTACACGCAATGAAACCGACTTTTAAAAATGTAAGCTAACATTTCAAATGAGTCATACACTTTATTGTTGTTTTGTTCGTCGCACCAGGTTCTATATAAAATTCGATATGATTCACCTCGTTCGACAGCTAAACAAGAAGAAACAAATCTGTAATCTTTTTTTTTGTTCCGCTTATAATGGATCAATATTGTTTTGATAATTTTTTAATTTAAAGGACAATGATGGTCAACAATGGCAGCATAATATGTATGCACGAATTTATGGAGGTCCCATTCGCTCATAAATAACACCTTTGTCTCCTATGGTACCACGAGGTACTGGGAAAAATCATCGAGAAGGTCCTATGCATATGGACATAACGATCGGCTTTGTTTGCCTGAATGTTTGGCCGGCTGGTTTTGATAGGCTTTATTTCATAGTTAAGGGTTACAAAACCACGGAAATCGCAGGGAACGGATTTAGTGCCCTGAATTAATATAATCTATTTTCCATCGGAAAACCTATCCATAAAATGGACATGAACTATAAACTGAAGGCATAGTAACGCTAACCGTTCCATTGATATGTTTTTGCAACCACAAACGAGCTGTGGTTTTGTTGACGTTTTCGCCTGTATTGACATTGATAGCTTTGACATGGTCAGAGTTTCTTTTGCATTGTTATTCGGACATTGTTCCTTCGGTTAAGTTTAGCACAAATTGATGTCGGAGCGCATTCAGATATATGTTTTAGCTAGCTTTTTGTTAGTTTAATTGCTTAGCCACGAAAATTTAAGTAAGATGAGAAGTGTTTAAAATGCTTATATAATTGGTTTAAGCAACTTATCGATGTCATTTAATTGTACGACCATAACTGATCATAGCAAAATGTTAGCCAATATTTTCAGTGAAAGGTTTAAACGCATAGAATAAGATTATCAGAACCCTAGCAGTATAGACGAAATTTTTATAAACCTCATCTCACTGATACATTTCGTGTTACAAAATGCTCCGCGCGCTAAGGCAGAAAGGACACGTTGATGTTTATCCTAAGGGCTAATCCACGATGAAAATTAAGTTGAAACTACTTTTAAATCAATTAAAGTAACCAACATTCGGCCATACAAATAACACTTTTCCCCGTAGATAGATTTTAGTTCGACCATCTGTGCCTATTCACTCGTGCGTTGCAATACAACCAATGATCAGATTTTCTTTTTTATTGCCGTTCTATAATGGACAGGTGCGATACTTATTGTATGCATAGCAATCTGAATATACAATTATACTCGGTTTTATTGTCAGTCCGACCCTCTGCCCGTCTCACTATCTTATACAAAGTTGACAGACCCCGACACTTCTGAACGTTCAGCTGATACAATGCTGTCATAATATATTATGATGTATTAAGACATAATCATTTGTATACAAATGCAGATGATGGTATGAAGGCTAGTAAAAGCAAGTAGTCAAATTTATTCGGCAGATTTAGCACAGGAGATTAATACAGCCACGAGTAATAAAATCACGCATGGATAAAACGTCAAGTTAAATGGAAATATTGTGTGTACATCACTGAGCCCACAACAAAGTAATGGCAATAAGTAAGTGCATCATGATCAGTAAAATAATGACATAAGTTTCATTGACATTATGGGAATCGCATTGAAAATAAATAGACGACCACATATCTATCATATTGTTTTTGTTGCATTGTCAATCAACAACAATATAAATTACCGCAGTGGAAATTCCCACACACAACCGTGAATCGAAACGATCACATTAAATTTAGTTTATTACTGTTAATTATAAACTGTATATAAGTTAAACTTCTGATCTTGTATTGCCCTGATTGAACCATGTAGAAGAGCATTACAATTGTTCGCAGGGCGTGACGCTATTGCAATCATGAATACCTCAGCCCAACACACGAACACAAATGACGAGAAAATATAATTTCTGTAGTAGATTTGCGAGCGGGAAACTTGTCATAATTATTTTAAATTTATATACTAGCTGTATTGAAATAAAAAGGCAAAAAAACAACAAAACAATGTTTTGAAGTTGCAAAGTGCCCCTTAAATCAAGAATTTCGTGACATTTTGTTTGTAACTGAGGTAAAAATGCGCACTCATACTACCTGTCCGTTTCAATTAGAATCAAATTAACCAGAATAAATTGGAAAATACGAAATACAAAGACCTGCTTGATCGTATGTCACAGACAGTCAAGTCTCGTGTTTGAGATACAGGGATTGAAAAGGAGAGAGGGTGGGTTCCCGGATAACATGTGACAATATCAATAATATCGGTAATGACATCTTAGTTAGCAGCCAGTGCTAACACTGTTAAAGCCATTATTTTCATGTCTGGTTCTAACCGTGTTTTATACGACCTTGTCTCTTGCTTATAAGCTTTTTTTTTTAAACTTATCTAGCTCTACTAAAGCATTAAATTTGATTTTATGTCACTGAAACTGTTATAGGTGTCAGTGGTATTTCTTTTTATTGGAGTAGGTCAAGTGAAAGACTGAAAGTCGAATGTCTACGTCAAGACCAAACCGGCGACCTCTGAGAAATTTAAATTAACGAAACAGAAACACTTACATATACATATTTAAACGGCCAAGAAACAAAACATCAACAGAAAATACATGTTCAAGTTGACAATCCTTGCACAATTAAGTGTTCACACCGCAAAGAACCGTAGTCACGTACTCCTTTGTTTGCTTATTAGTTGAACTACACGTAAGACCCGCTCATACACTTATGTTAAGCAGCGCTTTTTAGGATTTTATTTTACTTTTTACTACACTTGAACTTGTTTAAGCTTTCGATTTTAAGAATTACATATGTGCTCCAGAGTTTATTCGAATTAACTGAAACTGGGATTTTCCACAGTTGGAACATTGTTGTTTGAAAATATTGATTCATTTTATCAAGTTACATGGTGCGCATTGTTCCGAATTAAGATGTAAGAGATATAAAAAGCAGTTTCATTAAATGAGGCGTTTGGTAGACTAATGTTCGCAGTTGTTATACACAGATGATTTTGTAATTCATTTTTGATTAAAACATTTAGTTCAATTTGTTTTATAGTCTATAAAGATAGTAAGTAGATTTAAACCGCAAAATTTAATGTATAATCCGTCCCGATTTAAGCAAGTCGTTCGTAACTTAAAACTCTCAATCAATTGCATATGTTTAAAATAACAACAGGTGTTTCTCTGTGTGACAAAGTGTCATTTGCATTTCACGTTTTGCTTCAATATTATTCGCGCAGTTACATCCATGTTTTATGTTTTTCTTTTCTTGATGAATCACCCTAAAGAAGTTGAAGTACGTAAACAAATAGAACGAAGATTATGGTGCACACTCGTTTAGTTTTATCTTAACATATTTAAAAGAATTGAATTAAGCCGAGCGATAGTAACATTGTATTTCAAGCTCCTTATGCGCTTATTTTCTGCTCTGATTAAAAAATACATACATGCAAATGCACACACTTAACTTCTCATACCGCGCAAAATTGTAATCATTAAAAGCAATAAGAAACCTTAATATAACATGCATTTTCGAAATCTGTTTTTGCCTCATAAAATTTTTTATTTTGTTTTTAATGCTTTATTCTAGTAATAATCGATATGGTATTTCTTAATTTATCAGATCGACTTTCCATTAATTTTCACAATGTTTGAAATTGTGTTTGAATAAATGACCTTAGTGCGATGTACAATATAGATAAAGGATCCTGCATGTATTGACACTGGGCTCGGGCAATACTCGGGCAATTCCTGTGATGAAGTCGTTTCTTTTAAAATATCGAATTCAGTCACCTAATTTGTACATACGTTAACACGATTGCAATTTTGTTCTGCCTTAAGGCAAGAAACCAATTCTACAATTTTAATCTTTAAATCTTCCAAGTGAATTGTATTTGGTAAGATTACACAGGAAAATGTTTTTTCGACCTTTTCATTTCCATTTGCAGTTTCACCATTTTGTGTTTCAGGTAATATACTTGGCGTACTCGGGACACTTCACAAAGTAATGCACGCGCATGATTCTGGAATTGTGATGATGATCTATGACTAGATATAAAATAGTGACATTTGTCACCACACATGTCAGCCGCCATGTCAACAATCAGTTGTTTGTCACCGTGTTGAGATAATATTTCATTGGAAATAATTAGGTTACGACATTTTATGATTATTAATTGGTTTGATAATTAGATCGTACACTAATACATTTCCAGAAAAACAACTCGTTTTTTTTCAAAATTCTTTGTTCCTAATACATGTGGTAATCTTAAGCACACGAACATTTTAAAATACAAACAAATCTATTACAAAAAAGGAATCTGATGTATAAAACAAGATAATTGCTTGAATGAATGCTATGCTTGACATAATATGTACGAAGACAATCATAATAATTGTGTTATTTTTTAATCATATGATCTTCAAACTTTGCTGCTGTAGAAAAACACTCATTCGTTAACTCATGGTGTATTGTATTCGATTCACATAAATATTGTTTTTTCGATAATGCAAATTCACTTGAATTGAAATAACACCTTTTAAAAGTGCACCAAACAACACACATGTTCCTCACTTAGACAACATATATTTTATTATAACTACGAATACGGCCTCTGTAATGAATTGGACGTACGCTAGACATACAACAAAGGACTATGTGATATGCGATAAAGTGCATTTACGATAATGAACTGCATTAGTTCTTATTAAAAGAAACGGACTTCATAGAGCAAATTTATTAGTTCTCCGTAAAATAACATCCGCTTTGTACATCCCGTACCGGAAATCAATTAAATACAGGCAAAACAATCATGGATACTGTGTGCAGAGGCATGAATGCGATATTAAACGTTAATAATTGAACTCGCTTGTCTATCCGGATTATCGAATCCATGCGAGACAAAGCCATTGCTGTTTTCGCAGACGGTATCAAACGCTCTTCGTACGTCTACAAACATTATCCTAATCTCTATTGCAAAAGTGTGGCTGCAACAGCAAACAGAGCGTCAGTTGTAGATGTAGCAAGAAGCAGGTGCGCGGTTGAACTTTATAATTATTTTTTCCTTATATTTTCTTAAACAAATTAGGTAAACCTAGCGAGGGTGGTATTGTTTGTATTACCCAAAGGTGACGATAGACAAATTGCGAACCACGAGCCCAGGTGTGTCGTGTATTTCAAAAACAATCAAAATGTAAATTAAAACATTATTAGCGCAATAGATGAGTATCGTATGGTAGAAATCTGATGACGTTTGAGAGGGGGGAATTAATTGGTGATATTTTTCTGCGCTCTAACTGGCTGTCGGTTGTACCTCAAGTTAATTAGCTGAATGATTATCGATCAAGGGTACGGTTAATGGGTCTGGAACACAAAATGTTTCTTCAGCTACCTGGTCCCGGTTGGTAAGTGTCTTAATTGGCTTTTGACAGATTAGGTTTGAAGTGCTGGTGTACACAATGTTATATGGGAATCATACCCAATTATAAATAAATTTGTTTCATAAACTGTATTAAAACGTACGGACTTAAAATGCTATTTTTCACTCTTTCGTCTATTTGCATAAAGACACACTCCGATTTAACTAAAATAGAATTATTTCAATAATTTGTCTTATTGGTTTTTTAACACTCAGATACGCATTGTCAAGTGTGTAGTCCCTTAGAAAATCAAATTTAATTTATGGCCTTTCTTACTAGATTCAAGTTGTAAAGGCTTCATTTCCCACCGTAAGGCACAGATGGGCAGCAAACAGTATACAACCTGAACAGACTGCGAATAACTCGTAGGCTGTTCTGGTTTTATGCTGGTTGCATATTACCATTTTTACGTTGCTTCTGAGCGGGAAAGAGCTAATAGTCACGATTGGCTCTTGTTGGCTCTTTTTGGCAGATTATATTCTTCATTTCCCAGGTATCAATAGAGCTTATCACAGTACATACAGAAAAGACCTTAGTCGGTATCCCTTTATAGTCACGATAGTTTCCATTACCAGATGCGGATCTCCTTGATGAGCACACTAACCAGTCAAGCCTTCAGATAGACGAGGGATGGTACAGGGCGAGTGACGGGTCAAAAGTGCTAGAACTGGACGGACCGATATTTTTACCAAGGCAGACGACATCCTGGATAACCCGTAAGTATTAAACAGTGATATGACGGCATTGGCACGCGTAAACTAGTTATATACAAGTTAAAGTTTGGACCTTGGACATTGCTGGACCTTTATTGCACTTAAGTTAGAGCAGTGCTTAAACATGCATGTAGTATTTAAATAAGTTCCAAGAATAGAAGTGATATTCCTTATGCAGGTAAAACAATCAGTGATAAGTAGAAACATTACTTGAACTGGCATGGTTCTAATAATGAACTTGTGTTTTGATGACGGTAGCATCATGTTTTAAGTTGTGAAACCATTGTAAAGCCATTGTCCAGTTAAAACATGCCAGCAATTCACTTTAACAATGTCTTAGAAGCTAACGGCATCCTAAATAATTCATTAAAGCATGTGTTAACGACTAGCGTTTGCTTGAGTTTATAACAATATTTGTTGATCTTAGTCGCCTTAAAGCTGAATTTGGTTTTATCGTAAAAGTTGGATTCAATAGTATACAACCAAAACGTGCCCAATTTGCCCCAGCAAGTCGGCAAATGTATCAACTTTAAAAACAATTTCCAAAAGTGTTTTCAAAAGGGACAATTATAAATATCAAGCACGCCATTCTGAAATAGTTAACATAAGCCAACGCATTTGTTTATATAAATTGATTTTATTTGAAACAATCGTTAGTTTCTTTAGCAAGAAACCGTTTTGTCGCAACGTTATTATTGTTTTCATCCCATTGTGGATGTGTTTCACATGTTCAAGGATTTTTTTTTATGAAAACGTTGTTGTGTGTAGGTATAAACGGTCATATATATTCACAAAGTTGTTTGTGAGTTCAATGTTTATCCGTATAAATTTGCGTAATGTAGGCATTCATATGTATATATATATATATATATATATATATATATATATACATCAATGAAAACGGATGCATTAAAATCCAACTGTAGCCATTAAAAATAATCTTGCAAACGACGATCTTTTGAATGCGTTATGCTTAAATGATTAAATGCATTTATGTGCACAGATGTTTATGCCATTAATTTGATGAATGAATTAGATTTCCAATAAAATGTGTTGCATTTATGTGAAACGTAATAGGCCGTTTAATTGCGAAATATTAAGTAACCTGGTAAAGTTAATCTGTGGAAAATATGAAATTTTACTGCTTTTAATGGTGTCATTTAGAACTCGGTTTTCAGGTGTTCGGGCACCGATCAGCCTATTGAAGATGAAGATTAAAAAATAGTCATATTGTCAGAAAAGCCTTTGTTTGCAGAAAGATAGTCAGACTAAATACGGCAACAAGAATAAACAGAATGAGAAAATAACACGACGAAACCCTCCATACGCTTCCCGAAATAAAATAGAAACAACAGGTCTATAGATATCTAGAAAGGGCATTCCCAACCGAAACATAATCCATGTACAGTAAAGAAGTAGTAAAAGCAGGGTTTAAATACAATAACGAAATTGAGACAACTAAATATGACCACGATAATGAGAAGACACCTAAACAAAGTAACCAAGATGAGATTTAACCGATGTTGAGCCTTCAAACGTACGAAGGCATCGTTGACGCTCTCACCAGCGGTAATAAGGTCTATTTTACTGCAAAAACGAAGCATTGTACACAGACAAAAGGGAAAACGAGCGACAAAATATTAATCGGAGACTATTTGAAAATATTCGAGTTTCATCGTGACTATTCACACAAACAGCCAAACAAATACACCTAGTTTTCACTGCTTAGGACAAAGCATGATGCTCAAAAAGGTTATTATATTTCGAAGCAAGCATTAATATATGTATAAAATAAACATTAATAAATGTATACATTTTGTAAGAAACTGACAAAACAAACACAACTTTTACAATATGACTTGATGGTCAGACAAATCATGACCGATATGTCAAGAAAAGCATTGTTCTTTTTCTCACACATATGCATCATGTTACAACTAAATAAATCAGCCAACCACGTGCGTTAGATATGCCATCGCCGCCCGCGGTAATACACCTGTCTTTGCGATGTAAACGAACTGAATTTACGTAAAGATCCTTAATTACATTTTATGAAATACTTGTTACTCATACAAAGGCCGATACTTCCTCATTTGTGCAATACCAGTCAAATGATTAACAGTTATTTTGCGGGATCTGGTACGGGTTTTTTTTATCAAGGTTTTATCAATTTTGAAACTTCAAAAAGTGAATGATTACTTAAATAATTAAATACTTAAGTGCTTTGAACTCCATCAACCGGAGATTGTCATGCCTCGTGCATTTACCTTGTAAGCAGTATATGGATCACATTTCCTGTCCAGACTTCATACAAATTTGTCAGAACATGTGTCCCTATGATATCTTTGCCGAGTTAGAAACAGGGGATATGGGGATATTGGGACAAACAAGGTCACTAAGTCAAATTCAAGAAAAAGCGTGTTAACACTTTACAGGTCACCAATAAAGCCCAATCGTCATGAAAATGTGTGAGAACATTGTTCAATAATAAACCAATTTATCAGTATTTTGCTGATCTATAATAACGAAAACTCGTTAGCGGCCTATGTTCCCTTGAGATCGTTTAAACCATTTTCTGTTGTGTTTTATTGTATAATTAAGGCGTTTTTAATGGTAACTTATACTATTGTTGCTGTTGTTTAATAAGGCATGTATATTATGTTTTTAGGAAAGGTGATGTGCAGTTTTTCATCGACCCTTATCGGGACGTGTCGGAGGTGAACCGAAACAAGCCACTACTGGCCTTCCTTCAAGCCGGAAACATCTTCCGCGTTTCCACAGAACTTGACAAGTGCAGAGGGGGCCAGGGGGGTCAAATTGTGATTGGAGGGGAAATCAGAAGTAGGAATGTTTACTGCGACTTGGACTCTAAATTGCAAGTTATGTTAGGGCTAGTTTAAGAACTGTCTTGACACTTAATGATGTTTCTGTTTCCTGTACTGAATTAGATTTTTAAGCAGATTTTCATTGCAGCTGAAACTCTTGTTAATTAGATTGGGATGGGTGGGCAACAGGGTAGGCTGGGATCAGATGTCCGGTAAATAACTTAAGTTTGCAATGACCTATCTTGATGAATCTTTGGATAAAGCTTCCATGAAGACTTGCGATTGTATTTGGGGTGTGTTTGGTGACGGTCAAGGTCACTGTTACCGAAATAACTGCACAAGTTAATCTGGAGGACACTTTGAGCACGTGAAAAAAGTCTGGTTTTCCCAGAGCGAGGCTAAAATATATGTTCACATATAAACATATTAATATCCCGTGTGTTTAAAGTATAATAATATTTACAACCAATGTAGTTAAAAATATAATGCACAGGACCTACCCATGTTTACCATGATTCTCTATTTATTTTTAATGATTGATTTGTCAACAATATTTATTCGATAGTCCCTTAACCAATCGTAAACACGTCAACGAGGATATCCTTATTTAAAAGCCCAATATATAAGATTCTATTGTATTTGTCGTTTGCTAATACTACTAATAGTACTGTATTACATTCAAAACCTCACAGGACATATCGGGTTTATTTTAAAGTGTTAAACAGTATTTTGTAAATCATTTTTGTGATTCCTTCTTCCGAACCAGTTTTAAAACGTCGCGTATATAACGATTTGATATTACATATATTTAGCTTTTAATTTTGATGAATTATGCGTTGTTATTTTTACGTAAAACCCATTTCGACATATTATCCCCGAATAAGTCAATTATATTCATCTCGACGTCAGATCTTTCAAAAACCTTCACAAAAGGTTTTATTGGAAAGTTTCAATTTTCCGCTTCACATATGCTTCACAAGCATCAAACACATTTGATTGCTTTTTCACATCTAATTCTCCCTAATCGCTCGCTGGTTATATCATAAATCCAGCATAAAATGCAGGTAAATTACTTAATAACACATATCTTTTTACAGATAATGAACAATTTAATTGCAAGGGCAATAGCATGAGAACATACTGTAGAGATTTTCTTCAGAGGTACAGTGACAAAATATTCACATGAATGACAATTTAAACGAAACATTCAATTCAATTTTCTGTTATATAGTATGCTTTATCTGAACGTATTTAATTTTAAACTACAAGAAACGTAGTTTTTATTATAACAAAATCACTTTAAAAACGTTAACAACTGTGATAAACCAATATTAAATCTGAGGGTTACGTCCCACATAGCGCTCTTAGTTAATTTGGGGATCAACATTCAACACTGGTGGAGATTTCCTCCGTATATTCCGCACATGACATAACCCCACGAACATCATTTAAATATGTCTAATAAACTTCTTAACTAAGCGATTGATCTTTGATTCCAATTTCGTCAATACTTTCAACGAAATTATAAAAATATGCATGAGTGTCGACACACATGCCGGCCCCTTACATAAGAATGCTTACCTCAACACGTTCAAAACACACAAGCTGAAACCTGGCTCATCGCCTATGACACCGTTTAGTGCTTATGGCCAGCACAGAGCGGTTCTATTACAGAAATGTATTGATTAAGGAACACACTGGTATTTTTGTTTGTAATACTATGAAGGTAGGTGCCATTGTGACGTCATTTGAATAATAAGATATGCGACATTTCAGAAAAGTCTTTAAATTAAATATTTGTGCACGCCTAATAAGCTGCTCTCAAATGTTATCTACCACTTCTTAGACAGATTTCATGACACACGCACGGTTGTGTTGACATATAATGCGCGACAGTCATAGCTTTGTAAGATAACATATTCAATTTATGTCTGACCTGCCCTCACTTCAGACTTGTCGCAATACCGACCGACAATTTACAAATCGCATGCCACCATATTAAAATAGTACAAATAATGACAAAGCTGTTGGTATCTTATATATTACGCTACCAAGATATCGTCTAGTCTGCCAGTGTTTTTTTTGTATATTCACACATTGTTGTGACGTCAGCACTGGACATTTAAAATCTTTTCCAACACACAGGGGTAATTTGCACCCCGTCTTTGGTTTCGATGTACACTTAATCCAATTAGTAAATAGACACAAATAAAGCGATAATACCTCATCAAAAGAACTGAGTTTGCCGACACAAGTTATTCATGGATGCGCTTTGGTGTGCTAAGACTTTGAGAACCATATCTTTCTGTGCAAATACGTAGTAAAGGTCATTTGCAGTGCCTCCCGTTCCATTTGTCAGAGTTTTATAAAATGTCCACGACTCGTTTTTCTTTCACTTCTTAGTACAGGGTCTTACAAAGTCTTGCATTGACGGACAATTGTTTACCGGTCTATGTGTATTCACAGAGTTCATGTTCGTTAAGATTCATTGATGATAAATACTTTTTCTCTGCTACAAATATAAGAAATTTTCTTTGATCGCAGAATACCTGTTTGTTATATAACTTGCCATATCACGATGTTGACTGCTAGTAATGCTGCTGATGATACTAATATGAGTAGTATATTCCTACGTAGAAACGTAAACAACTATGCAAGATGTGTATCATTATTATAGAGGCATATCTAGATGTGCCCCCATAAACACAGCCTACGTAGCACTGTTGAAGATTCTAGCCAGCTGTAAAGTGAATTTTGTTTATTTTGGATGACAAGTCAAACCTTTCTACAAGCTATGTATACATCATTAACCCTTATGATCGGACAAATGTTAGATTAACCGATGGATAAACGATACTTTAAACACAAATTGATGCTATCTGCTATTTTCCCCATCATTCATTTTTGCGATACTGTTTCAAACTGACGTATAACGAACGCTGGTGAAAAAAATTGTTTATACAGAACACAGTATGAAAGTGCATATTTCATGCTCATTTTAAACGCTTCAGACTTTGGAATGGTGTCCATATAGACTCGTTTGAGCAAATATTCAATTGTGCAAATGTGTTCACTTTAAAGCTGGACCAATCTTTTTTCTTGTGAGGTTCAGCTAGCCTTCAAACCGGTTTAAACCCCTTATGCTTTGCATCGGCCGTTCCTAGTTAGTGATCCTTTTTGGATCATCGTATGCCCATAGTTTTTGTTCTGTAATGAAATTGAGAACAACAATTCCTCTCCTGATAGAGTATCTGGAGTTTCATGATTAGCTATATTATTTGACGAATTTTCATGTACTTAGTAAAGTTTGCAGGTACCATCATTTTAAGATAAAAATGCAGGTGGTAAAAACAATCAGCAAAGTAACAAATAAATATTATAGAAGCACATATTATATTATGATTAGTTTAATGTTCTACAGAAAGGACTGGATATGTCATATGTCCATATATCTTATTTATTACTTAGACATCATATTTTAAATTGTGATTTTATTTAAAAATACTCTTGGATGTATATAGTAGGAAAGTCACTTCATAATTGGTTTTAGTGAATTACATTTTTTTTTACGTAAAAATGACGTTAAACTATTATAGTAACTACATGCATTAGGGTAAGACGTAATGGAAAAGACAGACACAATGTTTAATTACCTAAGTTAATGTTAACAATTAAATGTCAATAATATACCAAAGTCGCGATGTTTGTTGAAATATGTTAAGTTCGCAAATGTATTGTCACCCAATGTGTAGACATTTTGGTCGACGTTTTTAGTTGTTCGCTTGCGAACGACTAAGGTTACGAGACCACGAATTCCAATTTAGAGTGCCTAAGCTATCATAAACCAACGAACCTGTAAGCATGCGCGCAAAAAAGAGTTTGCGACGCGGTTTCAGTTCTTGAACTATATTCATTTACAAATTGACACATAATATGAATATCGTTTCAAATGGAATAGTTTTGAACGGATCGTATATTTTAAAAGTAAAAAAAAAAAAANTCCGTTTCGCGTACATTGTCAACCCACTTTTTGCGATAAACAATAGCTTAAGTTTTAAGTATAACCTAAACCAAAATGATTAAGCAGTGCAGTGGAACGATAATTGTTTTGATTTTTTTATGGTGTAAATTAACCTCAGCCAGTGTCAGCCTACAATGAAAACAGTAGGGTATAGTTCGGCAATTTATTAATTTTGTGATGACTGATGGTATGTTTTTCTTAGTTTTTTGAGTTGTTTGGCTTCAACATATTGCAAATTATGTCTGAGGTGATGGATTTTTATGTAAGATAATCTATTCCATCAGTCATGGTGTGTGTATGGGCCGTTTTTGTTGTCCTAATGAAGATTTTAGACGATATTTCTTTGGGAGTTTTACTCAGAATGTTGTCGAAATCTACAGCACTTGTCAATTTATCATTTGTTGTTGAACTTTTCTTTAACGAACATAGTAACATTTCGTCGAAACGTTAAGTGCATTGATTCCTCTGAAAGTATTCTACTTTAACTTTATGTACATTAACATAATTCTCTTGCAGTTGATCAGTTGTTGCAATAATTCAACTCTCAGCTTTAATGCGATGTCTTTTGTCCATGGGTGCAAAATTGAAACTGCAAAAACTTATCAAAGTTTACCTGTCTAAACCACAAACTCATCCAAATGGTACCATTAAAGCAAGAAATAATTGCTTTTGACTTCGTTCTTCTTTCGTACGCTCTATCGACCCTATTGGAAACTGTTATTTTGTCGACGACTTAAAATTGTCGTTGTCGTTTAGGTCGCAGTACACAAATATTTTGCACATCGGTTTATGTGATGTAGCCTAAGTCGATGACGGTGTAAAATATTCGTCACAAAATACACTTTTTCAAATTCTAAAACATAAAATTGTCAACAAAAATAGTGTGTTGAAACATCGTCGAGTTTTTTCGGATGCAAGCACAGGATAACGTCCGTAGGTTGCCATTCAGGTTAGTTTAACATGTTTATGAAGTTTATTCATTATTTTCCTCAATTTGTCTCAAACGACGTCTGTTTAGTGAAGCGCACGGATTCCGTGCGATGAACTGCACCAATGTTTATGAAAGGGTGCATATGGACTCCCAGAGCCGCCATAGCAAAAATTATCAAAGGCTCTGGGAGTCCATTTATATGGACTAAGTTGATCAGTTGACAGCAGACAAACTGAAAACTGAATAGGGTTGTATAATCAAATTTCCTTGGCAAATCTTTATCATGCAATCTCACAATTGCATGCTCACAATCACAATTTATAATATCAACACAATGAATGTGTCAGCAATTTGATCAATTTTATTTTATGATGTTTATGAGATTACATTTTTATGTTTCACTTGTCAGAATATCTAGTTGTGGATATCCTTTAACATGTAAATGGTTGTGTTCAAGATGATAATTCAAGTTAAAAATATTTAAATTGTTGTTTTAAGCTGCAATCTGTTGTTTTTGTACATTTTGGATCAAACTTAGAGCTATAATCCGCAGTCTCAAAAGATTTTTAACAAACAAAAAAAAGTATCTAATTTCCCAAAAACTTTTTTCAAAATTATTTGCCAAGGAGCACTTCTTGTGTGATCTCATAAATAATGTATTGTGGTTATCCAAATTAAAATTCATACATATTTATCCTATCTTTTCAGCAATAATGGACAATTTTGGTGGTCCAGAGAGGGTTCAAAACTTTTTATCAACAATGTATATTCCTACCTGTACCATAAGTAACCCAAACATGAAGAAATTGGAGATATATACTTGAAGAACCATTCCAAACGTATCAATGATCTCCTCAGCAGACGCCTTCAGACAGGCTTATCATATCGTAATGAAGTAGGTATTTCAATGATTTTATGTTTATTTAAAACCTGTTTTGTGCGTAATGAATAATATGGTAAAAAAAATTGATTAACAATTGGTATGTTTATAATTTTCTTTTACTGAAGTTAATGAACCCACCTGAATATTATTAGTAATCAAATAACTTCAAACGACAAAATAATGGTGTTTTATTTTATGCTTTCCGATGGTTTATAGAGAAATATCAGTAAATCAAAACTGATATTTCACTGTTTCAAACAGTGAAAAAAAAACATTGAAAAATATTTCACGGTGTTTATTATGAAATGAAGTCATTTTTTGACAAAATGACGTCATTATTCCAGCGTTATTCTCCAGTTAAACTCTTTAAACATGTAAATAAACGGCGAAAAAAGCATAAAATATAAAGGAAATTTGTTTGAAGCGATGGAATGTTGATTTTAATTCACTCGTAATCATAGAAAACATATATTTTCACTCGTGGCTGCCCCACCTGTGAAAATATTATTTTCTATGATCACTCGTGAAATAAAATAGATATTCCACCAAATCCAACAAATATCCTCTATATGTTTTCAGTGACAGCGCTGTCTAGGAAAAAAATGTGACCCAACAGATTATGGAAGAGGTTGACGCTTATTCCAAACCTTGCGGAATTCTTAAAAACCAGACGATGACATATCCTGAACTGTTTTTTAATATGTGAGATGTTATCACTATCAGTTATTTTTTTTACCCCTGTGTCAAGTACGCAAAAATGTTGCAAGGGACGCAAAATTTCTGTTATGCGTTCACAGGACCGACGCATTAATTTTGAAAGTAGCATGTTCTGTTCTGCCGTTTTAAAGCATTTTGTGCACAAACAATGTTAGAATGGTTGCATATTTACAATCATACAGGTCTTTCTATTTATGTAATGATCACTATCATTAAATGCTTGTATATATTAAAAACTGCCTTTCAATTGCAATTTACAGCTAGCTTAGCAATTTCTTTCTGCTCTGTGTAGTTTCCATGTCAACACATGAAATAAGATGACTGTTTTTATGTTAGTATGTGAAAGAGTTTATTATAAGCTTTTCTTAATTGTTACCTATTTTTGTACATTTGAACTCTTCTATGTGCTTACATCTAAAACTATCACTGCAGTATGGCGTTTCTGGCAAATGTGGATATTCTTGTTTGTTAAGCAGGTACTTAAAATTTTCAAGGTTACCATAAACAAAATAATTATCCAAAGATTTATGTTCCAACTGCCTTTTTTTTAAATGTGTGTGTAAAGACTTGTGACTAAAGATTGTAATTTTTCTGGTTTTCAGAGGGAGGATGACATCACTTGTGTGTCTATATTTTCTTTTCTTCTTCTTCATATATTGTACAAGATCTCATTCTGGGGCATTGGCGTACAAGAAAAACGGTTTAAAAATCGTTAAAATCAATTTGAAAGCAATCATGATTAATTAGCTTTGGGAAAAAATTAGTATTTTCATGAATGATGAGCCTAATATAGTTTGGCTCTTGTATATTTTTTCCAATGTTCACCTTTCTCTCGAAACTTGTTTCTTCATAACATTAGGGCCATTTTATCGGCAGTAAGACGATCAGTGGTAGAAGAAGTAAACGTTAAGAATGAAAGGAAATAATAGCAGTACAGTCATACAAGTGTGCACTTTTAATGATCATTTCTTTGTTGATCAATGCATGTTCCTTTATGAAAGCTTTTTCAATAAATAGATTAAGTGTAATAGATAGTTTCATAGTTTGCTTGTTTTTTATTATGCCCCTTCTTCGAAGAAGAGGGGGTATATTGTTTTTGGCCTGTCTGTCATTCTGTCTGTCCCAAAACTTTAACCAAAAACTTGAACCTTGGTTAAAGTTTGATCATAATTTGCAATATTATCAAGATAGCAACTTGATAATTTGCATGCATGTGTATCTCATGGAGCTGCACATTTTGAGTGGTGAAAGGTCAAGGTCATTCTTCAAGGTCAAAGGTCAAACAACAAAATCCAAGGGAAGTAATAAGCTTTAAAGGGAGATAATTTCTAAACCTGCCAAATGATAAATAGAAATTTTATTTCAAAGCGGCGCAGTAGGGGGCATTGTGTTTCTGACAAACACATCTCTTGTTTACCATAAAAATACATTTTTGAACCAACTGATTAAACACTGTTGTGTGACTTCCTGTCTGTTAAGATTTCCTCCCTTTCAGTTGCAATATAGTTATATATATATATAACTGTACTATAAACTGAGTTTCATCTTTTTAATCACTCGTGTGTGAATCCTGTATAAAATTAGCAGAGATTGAAAAATCAAAGTCATTTTCCTTGCATGATGTGTTTGCAAATTCTAACCCTTGTAGAAGCAAAATCTCACCACTGTAGACAATTAAAGTTAAATGTGTTTGTATTTTTCGTGGCCGTTCGATTGGCCTACTTTGAAACTTAATTTCCTGTGACTGTATACTATGACTTATTCAAAGAGCGAACAATTTACGTACCTTTAGCGCTTTGATTAATGTACCTAAGGTAGGCCATGAAACGCGTCAGCCTGTATAAGAAGATATCGTATCACCTCCTTTAATTATTACAGCTGTCATTAAGCGACTCCATTAATTCAGGCCGCAATTCACTGCGCTGATCTTATCTCGCGCTGTAATAAAACGCGCCTACTCTTTGTTTTAGCTTTTTTTACCACGCCTTAATTGTATACCCGAAATAATCGCTTGTAGATTGAACTCGAAGATTTCTGTCGAGCATAATCTGATGAGCCACCCAATAAGACGCGTTAACATGGACGATTGTTGAAAGGGTATATCGATGATTTTTCAAAAACATATAGACACATAAGAAAATATACGACTGTTTTATTTACTCGAAAAAAACCAGTTTCGTACGCCATGAAATACTACTCGTACATTAATATTGAATTAACTAACAGTATTATACTTTCCACATACATTCGAAAACTGACGTTATTTATTTTCAATAGTATTGTTTTCAAACGTATTTCTCGCTCTTCCGTCGACACGTCTCTTTAATCAGACATATAAACACGCCTCATTGGATTTGTAAATAATCTTTAGTTTGCTGCATGAAAGCCATTAGGCTTTAACAGATTTAGTCAAACAACCAGACATGAAGAATATGTCAACGCGTAACAAACACGCTAAATGAGAAATGTCTAGCTGATGATTTGAAGCAGAACTGAACTGTTTTTGTTAATTATTTATCGAAGTCAGATCTAATTATTCAATACAAGTTCCATTTATTCTTTTTTTTTGCAAAGGCTTCGAAATGGAGTTACTAAATAACATCTACGAACGAATGCAGTCAACTTTTTTATTATAGAAGAGTTTTTATTTTGTCAGGTTTCGAGCACAATGAACATACACACCCACAATCAAACGCTATTGATATACTGAGGTTGAAAGACATGCGCTGCCCAGGTGTTTAGAAATAAGATAAGTGACAGTGGTTTTAAACATGGAAAATAAAAGGCTAAAATCGATTGAACTGATTTGCAATTGATTCACGTGATAGTTACATTTCACCAGCCATTATATTCAAACGCCAAAGGGCAGAGGTTTGAATAATCGCTACACACTACTGAATTAATTGTAAATTCACTAGCAAATAGTGTATTCCTCTATGCGTTTCACGTTTAGTTCGGTACTTGACGTCTTCTCTGGCACGTTCAAACTACGAGTAATGAACAATCATAATTTAAGGTCATAAAATAACACAAACGAACAGAAAATAATGGTTCTCCTGGCTGTAACTAAAAAGAAATCCCAATCGCATACACACTTTTTAACTTTAAAATCAACTCATTTATTGTACCAAAACTAGAAATAATTAGGTGTATTTGTACAGCGATATAAAAGATTAGCAGCCTCGGTACAGACGACTGAATGTGTAATTAAACTAAACTAAATCGAACGCACTCGTAAAATCACTGAGCGTTTCTAAATTATTACGTTTACCCATTCAACCAAACTATGTTTTCATTC
Organism: Dreissena rostriformis; assembly: GCA_007657795.1. NCBI lineage: Eukaryota > Metazoa > Mollusca > Bivalvia > Myida > Dreissenidae > Dreissena > Dreissena rostriformis. The sequence continues at coordinate 431,354 of VMBQ01000039.1, forward strand.
AGCACTTCAAATACAAATCGCTAAGTAGTCTTAACTATATTTATTTTAGCGTTTGCGTTTTCAAACATTGGTTTAAGAGGTTTAAGACGTTTTCCGCGCCAATTCACAGTAAGGTTTTGTTTAAAAGGTTCGCTAATCGGTTTGAGCATTATTTCAAATAGGGGTTCGCAGTTTGAATATGGCATGTTAAATCGTTAAGAAAGACGGCTTTTTTTCTTGATCTCTGAATGTAAACTCGGAGATAAATAAGGGCTAGAACGAACTATGATCTCTAATACGATATTTGTTTATTTCTAATGCGAGGATTAGATTGTTGTTCTAACCTGCACTGAACAGTCAAACATATATAAGAGTTGCGGGTCGATCGTGTTAAACGTGAAACGTAATATATATATTGGAATGGTATGTGGCGATTGAAAAAACACCTGCCAATTGCTTAAGCATGAACCACTTTAAGAGTTTGAACGATTTTCGCCAAACATTTTGATAAGCTTATATATACCACAAATATACCGGTAGTGACTTTCGTATTGTATTAACAGTTTGGAAGTAAGGACAGATATATATTTATATCAAGTACGGTCTTCGGCATAATTAAGCGCCTCCTTTACAGTTTTTTGTAATTATACGTTTCAATTTATTTATAGACGATGACGTGTAACAGAATGAACGTTTATCACAAACAAACACGAATACGTACATTTAACTCTTTATTTTTAAAGTTATATCCTTACAAGACTATTCCGATTTGTATTTTCCAGACAACGACATGGGACGGAACGGAAAGGCGTTAAGTTTCAACTTCGTCACCACAAAACTACAGCCGACGCCAGACGGTGAAGTCACGGTGGAGGATTATTACTACCTGTTTCAGTTCCCAAAGCGAGACGAAGTCACCGTCATCAAGAACAAGCGTAACGTCACGCCTCTCAGCAACAACGCTTCTGTCGTTTTTGGTTATCAGAAGCTCAGAAGCTTAAATGCGAAATTGACGTTAATTCAAGTACCAAAGCGATGTCGTTGTTTAACACGTGATGATCATGTTATTGAACGGGGCAAAAAACCTCGATGCAAACGCGTGCGTATTTATATTCTGTGGGCGCAATGAATAGATTGACGTTCTGGTAGAACGAAACCGCGTGTTGATCAATATGTTCAACAGTACGTTCGAATCAAAATTGGAAATGTTGTGACAGAGAAATGGAATTTGTACCAAAACACGTGTGGTTTTGAAACACCCAGAGCCAGTAAAAATTACCCGCTTAGGTTCGTCTCTCATGTACATCATGTATATATTCATGTTTCAATTGTGGACAAAGACCTATCATATTGTGTTAACAGAGTTGCACACACAATTGAAGAATGGAATCGGGGTGAATAATGCATAACTATTCACGGATGTTTTATGTGGTAACTCGCGACAATGTTTCAATGGGAACAATTTGAACCAAAATGACAGCGCATCACACTAAATAAGTCAGGCATTTGGCGTGGGAATAGCGAGACTCTCTGTGTACAGATGAAACTTCTTGGAAACCTGTTTCCAGTCTGGTTTATTGCTAAGAATGAACCTATGAACTGTGAATGTTAGGACCACTATACAAATTGCTGGTCAAACAACTAAATCTCGAAATAAGTGTTTACTGGAACATACTTCAAACTTTTAAGTTTTGTTGTTTTGTTAAATGTCTAAGTTGTGTTGGTATTTGTTTGTGTTTTATTTATATTTGTATCGTAGCATTTGATGGTACATGTATAATTATTGAAAATTCACATAGATATTAATATGTTCTTTGTTACACAGTGCATACTCACGTTTATATGTTTTTGCGAGTTTTCTCTGTATTCATGTTTCATATTAGTTCTATTTACATTAAAAGTATGGAAATGTGTAAAATCCGTCCAGTAAATATACAATGTAGCTTTTTAATAACATCGATTTTAATTACTAGGCTGTAAACGTGCGTATGTAAATTGATTGAAAAAAGGAATTGAATCATTATAATAATGTCGCTGCAATCTCGTCCCTTTTGTGAACCTCTGAGACATTGTGATGTCCGATATAAAATTCTTTAGGGGAAATTCTGTATTAATTTATTTGTTTCTTGTAATGTATGTATGTATATCTACCTAAAAAACTTTACTTTTTTGAACCTTACATTATGCAGATTAAAAGCCATAACACATCATGATAACATACATTCAACTCAAGCGCGAAACATGGATAATATGAGTTGACCCTATATCTTCAATTAATTACAAATAAATCACCATTTTGTATCCCATATAAATTTAAGTTTCAAACATTAAAGTAACACACGTTTTGGTAGGTTATATCACATATATTTACCGAATTGCATTGACATTGCTAATAAAGATGTTATATAATTCTAAATTATTGATGACTATATCGGATTTAAATGTCCAATCCATTTCAATTTCGAAACAAAAAACGTGTAGAAAACGTTTCTAATGCACATCTTACCGGTCAAAATACAAAACAAAAACACACAAAAAGCAAACGCTTTAAATATAACGATTATGTGAACTTATTTCGTAATACACATGTGTGAAACGAACAGGTTTTCAGTGTAACAAGAGTCATGAACGTATATTTTAAGTGACGTCATTTCATTTGGCATTTAGTGGACTGGACTTTTAAATATCATGAATGAAAAAAGATAGTGAATAACAGTGTTTTGCAACATAATGTTGTGTAGATATTTGGCAGACTAATTTTTATTTTATTTGCATTTTGAAACATTTGCGCAGTGTCAACCTTTCTTGTTACAATATTTATAAACTTTGAGATTCATAAAACATATTAATTATTAAGTCTCTTCCATATTTTGGTTTTGACCTACACATAAGAAAGATTAAACCTACGTATTGTTACCCCGAAATCATGAAAAGCCTTAAA
>VMBQ01000040.1:0-87223 GCA_007657795.1 Dreissena rostriformis
TGGTTCGGTAATATATTTTAAAGAAGAAACAAAAGAGCGTTAAAAGGGATATAGAATAAAAAATTTATAAGACGTTTAAACTGTACAATACGTGATATATTTGGACTCGCACACAGTTTGAAGTCACTAACGGCTCGTCCAATATGACTTCAAACTGTGTGCTCGTCCAAATATATCTCCGTATTGTACAGTGAAACTTCTAATAACCTATAATTATCGTTTATATTAAAATATTATTTAATATTTAATAACCAAACATCCATTATATCTCTGCTGTTGATGTTTTACGTTTCTTTAATGTTTTTCGTGATGTATTGCCTTTAGCCATGTCCTGATTGATTGATAGATGTTTATTCAGATTTAAAACACATAATATACAAGTTATCATTCAAATTTACATAACAATTTTAACTAAACGTATTTGTGAGATTGCTGCTGATCAAAACATGTGGTCAAAATGCTGTCATAAAATAATATGAAATAAGATAAGATAGATAATAAGTATAGTGTAAAAACCTAGGACTGCCCACGAAAGCTAGAAAGCTTATTTCCAATGAGGTCCAGTTTAGGTTATACATACTATAATATAATCCTGTGTGAAAGTTACACTATATGAGCAATAAGTCCCTAATAATTTGAGTATACATGTTCATTGTTACAATCATGTTTCTATAAATTATTTGCCATGATGACTTGACCACAAATATTATAAAACATACAATTAAAGTGTTTTAGCTAAGCACAATAAATGGCTCTTAACAGCTAATTTGAACTTATGTTTATTATCAATTTTCTTTATTGTATATGGCAAAGCATTCCAATCACTAATTGCATTGTAGTAAAAGGTAACATTTCCTTTACCATAGCATTTTGGAACTCTAAAATTGTATGTGTTTGCCCTTGTTGAATATGAATGAGAATCTTTCACATATACAAAATTGTCGTTCAAGTATGATGGACACTTGTCTTTAACAATTTCAAATACATGATTCAGTCTTATTTCTATTCTCAACATTTAGCAATGACATATCTGACAGGTAACATTGATAATTACTTTCTCTAGGACCCATTCCATAGATAAATCTGACAATTTTATTTTTAGACCTTTATTTAAACTTGGATACCAAGAGGAACAAGCATAGTCAATGTGACACTGAATCAAGGCAGAACGTAAGTACTTTCTAGTCCTTGTATCTAAAGACTTTGCATTTCTATACATAAATTTAAGACCAGAGTTTACTTTGCTAACAATGTTGTTTGCAGTAGTGTCACCAGATAATGTGTTATCAATACTAACACTCAGATAATGTGTTATCAATACTAACACCAAGATATTTGTTCTCATTAGAAACACTCTAAACGTCAGACATGCAGCAACTTTTTACTAGAACAAACAATGCCGTGCATGTCAAAATAATGATAACATTTTTCATGTACAAAAATCAGTCAGTCAGTCAGTCAGTCAGTCAGTCAGTCAGTCAGTTCGGTCGGTCGGTCGGTCCGTNACCACGTTGAAAATCACATATTTTTAACTTTTTTTTACTACTCGAGAGTTTGTTTACTTCACGAACGGTTACACACCACACGCCCACTGTGTATACAGTTTATGAGTTCATCCGAGAGATATATCACCAATGAAAAGGGAAACGTTGCCAGATTTTCTCTAGGTTGCACTATATCACCTGCAATGGCTTTAATAACGGTAATAACTTGACAGTTTATTTTGTATGTGCAAGAAGCATTCCCTTTTTTTATAACTTCTATTATATCTTGACAAAACATTATGAAATCGTATGATAGTACATTCAGTTACTTGGATATTTCTTTAATAAATGAGTCTTGCATACATAGAATGTGAGATTGTGATTGAACACGTGTTTAGTGGATAAGCAGGTGACTCGTACATAATGTCTGTATGAGCTGAATAAGGTACCGTTAATTTTGGAATTTGGTGTAAATTGCTTAATTTTTTCAAAAGGTCGGACGATAAATGATTATGGTCACAATGTCGCTTTACAAGGGTGTTGAAATATACTTTCTTGATTTAATTGACCATACAATTTACGTAGTATAGATGTTGTCGATTAATGAACCAGTGCCTGTCTAAATGTGTATACTAGGCTTTTTTGAAGTTCTTTTACGACATCCAATTTCCTTGCGAAGGTTATTTTGGACGAACAAGTTCATTGTTCAAATAGTAACGTTTTTATATCTAATAAGGACGTCACAGGCTAATATAAACTAGTGTGCAAACGGTTTGGTATAAGTGAGAATATAATCATCAATTATTCCACTAGGAATCTTCATTTATTAAAATCACCATCTTTATATTTTACGAGTGAAGTGTGACATATTGATTTAGAGTCCATGTTAAAGTTTAAATCGAAGTACACAGGACAGTGAAAGCTCAATTGTGGACTGTGTCTGTGAAAAAACACGCAGGGTTTAATTGTATGTCACTGTTAAATAATCATATTATTGAAGCAAAAGTGGGTTAAAACGATGCTATACGCTTCCGTTTATGTTTTTGTATTTTATTTGTCATTTGATTGTTACTGTGTATGGTTAAGCTGCAATAACATGTATATGTAATTTACATTCCAGTCCATAAAAAACGAATTCCACTTATGAAGTGTGTGTGTAAAGAAGGGTAAAACACTAAAAGAAAATAACTGTAAGACAGTTAACCCGAAGACATTTAAAGCACATATTGCAATTGTGTCAGCTGCGTCAGCAATAACATTTTTGACATGACATTTCTACTGTTTTGACAATTTAGAAATTAAACGAAAATTAAATTCAATGGGTAATGTCTTCTGGATGAAAACAGTGTATGAGTGTATATTTAAGTTCATAATTAACGAATCATTTAATTCCAAAAGCTTGTTAATGCTATCGGACTATGCCTTACGGACATTTATCTTTAACAGAATGATGACATAACGATATTATCAGTATATAAAGCTTAAATATCACATTAGTCGTCAGATCATGTTGAACAGTTTCGAACTTTTGCACTATTTGTGTGTTTTTTTTTTTAACATTTATAAGGGCGAAAGTTCATTCTTAATTAAACGAAATTACATCATGTGACATGTTCATAACCAGAGCGATTGTGGCTGTCGAGCGAAAACAACTTTGTTTTCGTTAAGCGCTTTAAGGTCACATGTCATCAACCAACGTATGAGCTTTATTTATTGCGCAGTTACTTTGTTTGCGTCAAAATCCCCCAAACAGATCATTATGTTCAATCGGTGACAGATTCCCCGCTATTTAGCTGATGTCGCTCCTTCTTCAAATACAACATTGTACAAATTAGATAGTTTGTGAAAAATAATGCCGCCCAATATAGGAAGATAAACCGGCGTGACGACGTCAAGAAATAGTCAACTAATGCTGTTCACGCTTTCAGAACGATGTAAACAATGTGCAAATGTTATATTAGCATAAACCAATGTTAAATAAAGAGCGCAATAAAATAAAAATGGCGGGGTTTTTGTCTGCTATTTTTTTTTAAACACGTGATTTGTAAGCATAAAATAATTTATAAATTGATGTTTATGACTGTATCTATATTGTTTTCTGATTAAGTCTCTACATAAAATAAACAAAATTAAATTAGTATACCACTTTGCGTTCCGGTTTACATACTGGTAAATAATTCATATTTAATATTTAAACTGAATTGAAGGCGGCAGGTGATATCACGAAACATACTAAGATCAGAAGCATGTTAAACGGAAAACTATAAAATACACACAACTTACTATCACAATTTATTTCATCGATGGCTTGAAGTTGACAAGAAACATCTGATATTGTTTCTGTTGCGACCGTTTTCTCTATTGTAGATGGGCAATATAGGTATGTTCGTTTCGATGGGTGTCCTCGAGACATACACATTAAGTATCCATTATTTTCTGCCTTGAGTGATTTATAAATGAACACTTTATTTAATTTGTTAATCATATGAACAATGCGGAGTACTTAGAACATTGAGGACTTTCATAAAAATGTATTGCAATCCCCTGAACTCGCATTGATGTTAACATTCCCTTTCTTTTTTAGCGAGAAATAATTGGTAGGTCAAACGAACGTTTGCAGTATTATATTTGTATTGAGATGTCAGATACGTTTGCGCATTAGACATTGTAATTGCGAACACAAAGACAGTAAACATTAAACATATCATTAGTTTAGAGATAATCAAAACGTTAAACTTGCCTTGGACTTCTGATTTTTCAACATACACACATATCGAAGACATTTAAATGGAATGTTAGACTATACAGCAGTAACGGTTTAACAACATATTTATTCCCCAAATTTGATGGTACAAAATATAAAGTTTAACATGTTAATCCGAATACAATAACACATTAAATTGTAATTAATTTCAAATACGTTCAATGATGATGCTCAAGGACAATTATTCTGCAGAAGAAACTCTTTTTTTCGAACAATACGCATAAGTTCTCCAGGTGTTTCCCGCCTTCCCAAAAAAATATGATCGTTATCCACGTGGTACAAACATATCATATGGAAGTATAATCGCAGAATGCAAAATGTACACATATACAAATATTTATAAACAAGAAGGTTAACGTTTTACTGTTAAGCACACATACTTAGGTAATAATGTTGAATCGTGGAGTTCAACATCTATATCTGGTAAATAAAGGTCGCAGGGTTTACTTACATCCGTTCATGTTTAGCGTAAACAAGTTACATCAAAAGGTAATTTTTGCCGTTCCAAATATATGTGATAAGATATAATTGACTTTTTATGTGACATTGACATCCGAATATAAAATGAAAAACATCATCTATTGTGATTTATCCCTCTTTTACAGCGATTTCGGTTGATTATAGCCCCGTTGATTAAATTTCTGCTATAATACACGGCACGAAATGACGTCATATTTTTGACAAAATTACGTCATATATCAAGCGAAAATAGCAAGTTAAATTTATTTTGTTTAAATACAAAGGTTTACTGAGTAAAAAGTGTGATAAATAGAATAATAGGTAAGTGTTGATTATAGATCAGGTTTATCATACTCGGCACGAAAACGAAAAAGCACTCGCCAAGGCTCGTGCTTTTTGTTTTCTAAGCCTCGCATGATAAACCTGATCTATAATCAACACTAACCTATTATTCTCTATATATGTCATTTTCTATCCTTATGTGGGATGAGACACGTCAACGATAAACGGTGGTTCTTTTATCATATTGACGTTATTAACATAATACTGGAATTAAGCATTTGCAAACAATATATACTCGCAAATTAAGAAACTCTAATTGCTCGTGCCAATACTGAATATAGCTATATTTAATTCTTTGTTTAAACGCATGCAAACAAATGTTATCAATTTATTTATACAATGTTTTATAAAAGTTTATGTTTATGGCGATATATATTGTGTTTAAATATTACAGTTTCAGTTTTGTTATGTCTTAGTATTTTGGTTATGATTTTTGATTTCGCATAGTTATTTTCGTTTTAAATGAAATGTATCATCAAACCTTTTTAATCTTGTTATTATTAACACGCGATTCTGTCTTATGCATATAATGTTTAAAACATGTATCGCATACCACAGTTATTAAAGAAACATGAAATGTGTTTTTGAAGATGTGCAGTGCATTCGATAGGGATAGTTCATGAATACAATTGAACAAGTTTTCATTATAATCACCGGTATCATAATCTCCCTTGATTTCACATCCATTTATACATAATGCCTAAATCGAAAGTTAATACTGCAATGATCGAATAAGAGTTTGAGCTCATATACAGCAAAATAACTTAACAATGACAATTTGGTATACTTAATACATAATCAACAATACTACATCTGTTTCGTTCATATCTTGTGTATTTCTACTAAATGTGTATCAAAACTGTAATCGTCGCCTATCATATCTTTAATTTCAAATGTCAGTTTATACGACGTCGTTCAGTTTTACAACTATAATCAGTTTTTAAATTATATAATTTATTCCGCCAGTAATAAAAAATGACATGTACCATATTCCTGTTCAAATTTTAGCTTATCAGACACACTATTTGAACAATACTCAATTTATGAGCAGCATCTCAACTTCTATTAGATGTTAATTTATAACATAGACAAGTAAACAACTTATTCGTCATTTAACTCCACTCAACTCAACTTATTTCAATAAAAATAAATTAAATGCCAACGGCCAATAAAAAGCAGAGTATAATACGTAAATCATAGCAGATTAATGAAATTTCATCCCAACATATTCAACAGAAGTACATATGTAGACGATATACTTACATGCACAATACAATATGCGTTTAAATATTATATGTACTCATTATAGTAAACAAATCATTGACATAATGTCCATACAAATACTAGTTAAAAAGAAATTATCAAAGGACAATATCATATTCATAACAGTGGAAAAAATGGAGTAACATTTTCAATAAATAACTCATATTTTATTCTATTAAAAAAACAGTACATATTCTCAAATATTGAACGATAATTAACTGCCTTTCAAGAACACTGTTTAATGTGTTATTCAATCATATACATTTAGCAAGTTATCGTTCATTTAAAATGGATTTCTAATTGTACATATCGTTGAGTATTCACCAATGTCTTATATTAATCATCGAACGGTTACATGTAGAAAAATGTTTTGCATCATTTTGCTAATTTGGGTACAGCAAACGGTAATGCTTTGAAGAAAACTATAAATACATCAATCTATGCCAATATCGTGTGAGAAGCATTTGCGTCCCAAGCAATATGACAAACAGTACAGATTTTACTTTTGTGACCCAGAAAGTACGCCTAGTGTCATCCATCGACTTTACATGTTATTATAGTTTATGATGTTTGGTAAGGCATTGTCAAGAGCACAAAAGCACAGTGTGACCCATAAAGTGTGCTTACATTCACAAAGGTTAACTTAAGAAATACAATTAACATTTAACTTTCGTTTTCAGCATGTTCTATGCACTGATTCGATAGTGTGAATATATTCCATACCCCAGATATTACACCCTGAGCACAACATAGGCTCTATCATACTGCCAATAAATACAAATACCTCTTAAGTAGGGACATTTCCATAAGTGTTTTTAACAGTAAATATATCATATTGCTTATTTTGCTTGTGCAAATAATTTATGATAAGCCACGTTCCACAATAATTTAGGCATTCAAATACCTCTTAAGAAGGGACATTTCCATAAGTGTTTTTAACAGTAAATATGTCATATTGCTTATTTTGCTTGTGCAAATAATTTAGGATGTGCCTCGTTCCGCAATAATTAAGGCATCAAAAGGAAACCGATAAATTCATAAACAAAAGTTATATTTATTTGTGTCTCAAATACATTTCATATCAATAGTTTATCAAACGTCCGCATTTAAAAGTACGTTACGAAATTTAAATCTTGTTGTTATATGAAACAAATTAGGAATACATATTCGAGATTCACAGCCTTAGCGCAATATTACGTATATTTCATCTGTAAAAAAATGCGAATATTTGTGACCATGTGTTGTTGTAGTTAACTTGCTGTATCAGTGCAGCTTCATAAAGTCATAATATATATATGAGATGTCATACATTGAATTGGATACATAACCCAGATCCACACTTTGCGCGCTGCCTTACTGGTTGTTTATCAATAAATAATGCAAAACTTGTTGAACGCCACTTGCCATCCTGTCGAGAGCTTACGTCACTTTGAAACAATCTCAATTATTTCTATCGGGCACGAATGTTTATCTTTCGCAGTAAAAATGTCATTTCCTGAAAGGCCTTTCTAAATCAATTTGTTAACAGTAGAATCGACAACTTTTTGAGAAACATTTCAGGACCGTAGCTTAAAATAATTATACATTATCTATCGCTGAATCGCTGACGAGGAAAGCATTTTGAAATTCGTCTCATGTATCATTCTCTTCTCTATTTTAAAGATAGTCCACGGTAGATTTTGGGCATACATTTAGGTCCATATTTATGTACAGGAATATACCACTCTGGCCCAAGAATTGGTGTAAATCAACTGTTTCAAAGACTCTATTAAACTTAAAAAGGAATTACGGTGCGATGTTGTCAATTGCATATTTAGAAACTTCAGACGGTATTTAAACTGTGCCACTAATGAAACTATGTATTAAGCTTTCGATTTGGAATTCAACATTGTTAATGGCTCATTTATAGAAATCATATTTATTTCACGATATCTGTGTACGCGGTGCTTGAGCATCATTTAACAAACATCGGACATAACCTTTCAATTAAAAGTATGAATACAATTATCTACGTTCTGTCGAGTTTTTGCTTGCTTGCTTCCACATTAAAGTCATATGGTTTCGATTACTAATAATTTCCTGCTTAGTGTTGTTCTGTTATTCCGTAAATTTAATATATAACTATTTATAAACACATTTCGTCACTGCAAAGCTGTACTCATCGATTATCGTGAATATCGCCTTGTCAATATTTGTAATTATAAGGTTCGTAAGTGTTCGACTATTCTCATTGACGAGCGTATTCAGACGATCATGATCACACATGTTTTAACCAGCTTTTTTATTAAATCGATCCGTACTTTATATCAGCAACATTCATTTCTTGGTAACACTCGAATCTTCATTTGGGTTGGGTTGGTTTTCACATGCGAAGAAATAACAGCGACTAACCTCGATCGCTTGAGTTTAAAATGTGTAAAAGTAATTAAGTCGAATCGATGTTTGATCTTTATTTAAATTGCGAACGTTTTAGTTACTGATTTGCCTCCGTTGGGGTAAACGTTTAACATTAGCTCATATCCAATAGAAATTAATATGTTGGTGTTCCTCTCCGCAAAATAAATGAACATGCATGTTTCTCATTTGATGACATTGAATAAGTGCCATATATTTAATAATGCTCATGTATTATTGAGAAGAGTACACTGTAAAATTACCTTAACGAAATGATGTTAATTATAACGTTAGCGTCACCTGTTGGTTTTTATATGTTCCGATTTTGTGTTTATCTTTATTGACGTAACTAATGCATAACTAACTCACACATGCGTTAGTATTACACAAATTGTGTTTGCTGTTAATAACTTATATTACATTTTAGTCGTTTCGTATATAGAAATCCAACTGTTATGATACATTTAAGATACATATATGATAATCTTTTATTACTCTTCACATGGAAATGCTTGTTTATTTAAGCTTTAGAAGACACAATTGTAACAAAGTGTGATACGGCATGCCATGTTTCAATTGTACTCGTTGTTCATTGTTTCGCTAATGCGAATTATTGGTAACTTTCCAGATCACTGCACATCACAATATTATATACGATTTAGCCCTTTGTGTTGTGTGTAAAGTTGATATATTTCCAGTTGTTGGCATATACACGCCAAACTTTTCATGCACTATGATTACATTCCTTGTATAGAGGAAATCTTTACTTAAGTCAGAATCATTGTTCGTGTTTTGTTTTGGTTATTGTTTATACTGTTTGTTGATTCTATTCCGAGTATGAAGATCGGGCTTATTATGTTCGAATCGATGCCATTGCGTTTACAAACTACTATAATCAACCTGTTTATGCTTCGTGTTAATGTGTTCACTTAACATATTACTATTCTTTAAAATGCAGAGGAGAGGACAAAACACAATGAATATATTTAGAGTATTTTCTCATTTTAATATCCAAAATGTGGCATATTTTTTAGTCAAGAAACACATTTTGTTTGAGATCAATATGCAACTATTAACTCTGAATGGGGAAGGCGCAATGTTTTATAAAATATGGCTCCTCCAATTCCCGCATTGTTGCAATTGTCCTTATAAAGAAACTTGAGTACAAAGTAAATTATGTGTATTTTGATATCAAAGGAAACTTTAGCATGCGTGATTCAAAATACCAGAGAAACCACATTAACTCTTGCTAATATGGTTGGGCTTAACATATGATATCCCGGACTTTTTTAACAATATTTTCCAGAAACTTGACTCGATTGGTAATGATTATTCGTGGACTTTAATTGAGTGTTAGACCAAACTCTTGATTACACAAAATATAAAACTGTACATAATAAAAAGGTAAGACAAACAATTATTAAGTATATTGAAGAACGCAATCGAATCGGCCCTTTCATAATTGAACATCATTTTTTGAAACGATACACATAGTGATGAACAAGCCTCATACATCAAGCTAAGTTGTATTTGTTTCATTGTATCACCGCGTTGCCTTCTAAACATTTTACCAAGCTTCCAATCTGATCCCTCAATTATAATAATGTCTTTACAATTAACAAATTATAACCATGGTAAACGTCTCTGAAGGCATAATAATACTATTTCAGGTTATATTGTCTGCTTTAACTATATTACTACAATAATAAACCCGACACAAAAATCCTAAGAGTACAACGATGCTGAACAATTCTCACAAGAACAGACAATAGAATGTGCAATTAATGACATAATAAATGCAATAACTGTACTTCATTAATTTTTGTCTAACCGACAGCATGTTTCCTATAGTATTGGTTATAAGTTTTTTTTTATGGAAAATAATTACATCGTTGTATATTATCCCTTATATTTCATTTGACGCTTCGAAGGCTATTAGTGTTAAACGCAGAGACAATTACTCTCAACTGTCCAATTATTTTCATCAATTGTAAAAACTGTTAAAATATATACTTTATATTATATAAATGAAACAAGACCTGTCTTACGATAGTACAATATAGTAGTATTCAGTCTTTATTTCATAATGTATATTGCATATCAATCATATTATACCATGAACGCAAATACTCATTTGAAGTAAAATATATCAAAGTCATTAAAAGTGAAACTTCAGCTGCACCAGCAGGAGATAAAAGCCATATTATGCAATGCGGCCCTTTATTTGTGGCAAGGAACCAATTACCAAATAGTGAGGCACAAAACAACAAATTCACATGCCAAGACACACACGAACATAACAAACGCACAAACATGAACAAAACTAGGCTCACCGCCTTGGAACGGTCAATTCAAAACCATGGGGGGGGTTAACCGGTTTATGGAACTTCACACTTCACACTAAGCTAATAATTGTTCATTTAAATGCACGTGTACATACAAATTAACCCCATATAATACAAATTCAAATTAACTAGGGTACAAGAGAGTGCATATCAATTAAAATAGTATTAAATAATTCAATGATTATATACAGATGTGCACACGAGAACAATAACTTGCTGAGGCAATATAAAATGATACTCAAAATAATATGTTACAAAATACAGACTGAGATATATATGTACCTGTTGAACGCATAAATCAACCAATATGTTATAGTAAATTAAGTCATGTTTCGCTTAATTGTAAGAGTTATGGCATTTGGAATGTAACCTTAGAAAGTGACAAGACATACTAAAAGATTTTATGAAATATATTAGTGGCATACTAGCTAGACGTAGAGATAGGTCGTCGTATAAAAACAAACGTTACATTTGTAAGAACTTAAGTGACATAATTGTGAGACATTTACGACATGACCTGTTTGAATATCACATTATGAAGGAATACTTTTTTCTATGTATTGTCACTCAAAAAGTCCTAGGGAGTTATCGAATTGGTATTACACAGAAAAAATAGTTATGGTTGAAATACGTAATTTATGTCAAATATCAGTAAATAATCAATACAGTGTATACTAGTATATAAAAACAATCTTTTGGCATATACAATTAAAATTTAAAACATTGTTCTTTTTTCACAAATGATATACAAATGGTTGACGGACTATAAAATGATGCGCGTCATTCTGCCCCACATTTTGTGACATGTTCTAGATTGCGTATTTGGAAAAGACAAAACAAGTTGTTTAAACAAGTGAATGATCAAGATTGCTATTATATCCCATGATACGACACGTGTTCTGGGATGCCGTGATATATAAACTGGGCGAGTGACTATCGTCTGCTTTCATTGAGATCTGTTGCATTTCATTTTGTGACCTATTTAAAGACATTGGGTTGATATCGGCCCTTTATCGGCTTACCCGTTAGGTACTGCCATGGCATGGCCAACATCGGGCCGCTATGGACATGTTTTCTAAATACTCTAAACTTCTGAAAAGAAAAGGAGTGTATTAAAGAGGACATTTAGCAGAAAAAAAAAAACGTTGACTTTGGGGAGAAGTGAATGTTAAACTGAAAGTTAGTCATTATATTTCGTTTGAATCCAAAGACGGTATGTATTTTTCTAGTCTTACATAATTAATAAAACCAGACACATAGATAGAGATTTTCTGAATAGATAAATATCAGATGAGCTTCCCTTGCCCCAGTTAGAAAGTGGACATTCTTAGTTAAGAATCAAAATGAGATATACCATATTTTGTAGTGGGTCACTCTTTAAATGGTTTTTCAAACATAATTTTCTACAAGTATTCTAATTATGAATTGAAATACCTCGATTAAAACCGAAAGTTATAGTACGTCACTACTATTATACTCTTATTCTCCTTAACAAATAGTGACTTCATCAATGAATGACCGGATGTAGTATCCAATCTCTGGTTCTAAACAAAACGTTCATCGACCCAACAAAAATGATTCCCTTTAATATCTCCTACAATGTCTGAAAGCGTTTTCTAACATATAGACACATCAATCGGGATAATAGGCTACTGTCGACACGCTCTCGGATTACTGTCTAGTCGCGTTCGAGTAAACGGGGACACAAACCAAATGATTTCGGGATACAA
The DNA here is from genome assembly GCA_007657795.1 of Dreissena rostriformis. NCBI lineage: Eukaryota > Metazoa > Mollusca > Bivalvia > Myida > Dreissenidae > Dreissena > Dreissena rostriformis. The sequence continues at coordinate 12,782 of VMBQ01000040.1, forward strand.
TCGCGACAGTTCAATTTAATTGTTTTATTAAATCATTATTTGTACATGTTTACCCCTAATGGGAAATGGTGGGCCTAAGTGAAAAGTATACGGTGTTAACACAGAAATTCACAAGACCCGACTTGTATATTCGATGCCTAACTGGCTGAAAAACAGGATCTTAAATCGGGAATGTCTGAAAAATGCTAAACTTATTCAATTCTTCATGTACATGGGTATATAAGTCAAGCTCAGATAAACCTTAAAATGTGATCGTGTCTTAATTTTGCGATTAACCACATGAATCTTAATACGAGCCGTGCTAGTAAGTTCGTTTCGTCATTATTATGTAATGTCTGAAGGCGGTTTTCTTAAACTGTCATAGACGATATGGGTTTAAATACACACATTAAAGGGACTGTAAACCACGAATGACGAAAAAAAGAAAAGTTCTAAAATACCGTATTTATTGTAAAAAAAAGGTTAATATTTTCAGTATATTCGGTAATAAAATTTCGCGATGTGAAATCGAAAGTACATCGCGAAAATAGGTGACATTACGATATACACACTATCAATAACGCAAGGAGATTGATCATTTTATATAAAAAATATATACAATTCACTCTGCATGCACAATATTCATTCCTAAGTTTACCACGTGACGATGATGATCAATCTACTTGCGTTATTTATAGTTAACTGGTAGTTACCTGGTAGACATACCCAGTAAAAAAAAAAAAAAAAAAAAAAAAAAAAAATTTCAAGTAATGTTATATACCAGTCGTGATATTTTAATCAATATAAACTAATAATTGTAAAAAAATACGGTATTTTAGAACTTTTCTTTTTCCGTCATTCGTGGTTTACAGTCCCTTTAACGTACAGTATGAACATTGCATGTGTCAGTATATGACCTTAAAACGACCATCTGAAATATTAGAACAGTACGTTCATTAAACAAAATATGCTCCATGTTGTTAATATCGCATTTACTTATCAACCGTGATGTGTTGTTTTGTGTATGTCACCATCAAATAGTATTTGCATACGAAACTTTCAAAAATAATACACTTTTGTAATGGCGTGTGTATATGTATTAATCGTGTACATACTGTTTATAGAGTACTGCAATAATAGAAACAACATGTCCATATTTCACAATATTTTTTTCCGAAAGAATAAATAAGAATGGTAATCGTTAAACTGATATTTAGGCAAAACGGATGAAATGTTCAAACAATGGAACACTCTCGTTTAAAATATTAACATTTGCATATTATTCCAGGAGGAAACGCAAAACAAATGGATGTCGGTCGGTCTATTATTTTCTGTTTTAATGCCAAGGGCGTTTAAACGGGGTGAACGTAAATGATGCACGTAATTCTAAAGCGAGAGCTTAAGGCCTTTGTTCAAAATATTGTCAATAACACATGCTTCATTCTCAATTTTATAACGACTTTTCTCGCGTCAAACACTTCAAGTGCACAAAGACTAAAAAGTGTTGTTACACAAATGTTTGTCGCTCAGACAAAATGAGGTTATTTAGTGTTGATTTCACTTTTCCATTAAGGTCTTTACATCAATTTAGTTAAAGGTTAATGAAAAGTTCCTGCTATCTTTTTGCGAGAATCACTCGATGATGTCCCGGAGAGTCTACCGAATGGCATTTATATTGACTCGAGCGTGACTTTCGCATAATGGCAAGCAGCAACTATTCACTGATATCAATAAACCGTTGCGTTTTATTTCTGAAACGGTTTCTTCTGTTATTAAATTATAACTGTCGATCATTCTTTTAACTGTCTAGGCGTGGTTCACCAAAGATTTAATTGGTTGGTTTTGTTCGTTTTTAATTATTTTTGCCTGGAAGTATATTTATAGTACCTCAAAGTGCTTTCCACCTGATTAGGAGGTTCAATATAAAATTTCAAAATATCAAAATCAAAGATGTGTAACTTGTTTTCATTTGTACTATTTCTACTATGTTTCAAAAACGTTTTCTCTTTTATACAAGCTATGTTGTCAGTTAATTATTGGTTTGTGTTAGCTTTTTAAGCGGGAAGAGACATATTGTTTTGACGTTTACTGATATCTCTGTTTGACCAGTATATTGACTTGTGGTTTGTGTTTGCAGTAACTTAACATAATAGTTCATTGCTCCACTGAGTATAATGTCAATTGTAAAAGGTAACACATATTTTTTTTTAATTTCAACTGCACGAAAGATTAACGATCAAATATGTAAAATCGTAACCAATCGTGTTTCTGCTAGGATGCAGTGTGCAATTCTGGAACACATCGGAACAATTATGACACATATTTTTTCAGCATTTATAATATATCTTTCTATAATTCTGGAATTTACAGTAAGTTAGTCAGCATATGGGCTCACCACGCACATTAACATCATGCTGTTAATGTTTGTTTAGATCAAGCGAAAAATATATATGCCATATTACCTTTTAGTTTTGCATGATGTCGATACAACATGTGTTTACCTAGAAACATCCTTTTGCTTCGTTTTGTCAGGATCTATTAACACAGAATAACAACGCATTGGCTATATTTCTTCATAGAACAGATCTTTAATGCTTTAAAACAATAATAATAATTAATAAATAGTGTGAAGCAGACCATTTCAATTAAATTTATGAATAGTTACAGGGTAAATATTCTGACATCTCATTGCAGTCCACAAACAATCCAACTGCAAATAATGTATGTACATCACATATAATTGTACATTCATAAAAACCAAACTAACACATGTATAATTACAATATAAGCCGAGTCATGCGATAATAGGTGCTATGTCATTTGCGACCAGTTTAGCTCCAGACTATCATGCGCATCCGCCCTGTCAGGTCAGGAGCTACCAGTTCTACTTATGAGACCACGAATCTTTCGGTTACTTTATAGTTGACAGGGTAGCCTCAGACCAGACTACGCAATTGACCAGGCTGGGTTGAAGCTTTGCTGGCCGCCTACGGCATATAACCCATTTTCGCAATAGTGTTGGATTATGTTCTGACGTCCGTCAAGAACCAACGCAACTGTTGAAAGTTAAAGTTGGCAGAAATACATGTATTTAAGTTAATTGTTTTATTATTCACGGAAACTGGCCATGTTGTAAAAACAGTTAAAACGAGTTTCGTTATGTTTGTTTACTACTTCAAACCATTCAGCATTTATATTTGCAAATTTGCATTGTTGGTAAAAGTATGATATTTTGAATCATCAAATAGCAGATGCAATGGTCTACGCTTTTGCAGTTCCAAACTGGACATTTCTCTAGTAAATCCATGACACTGCACGGAAACCAGGAAAAAAGAATAAAGCACCATTAAGACTAGACAGGCGTCACTAATTGAATACCGATATAAATGGATCGTCTACATCAGCGTAACACATACAACCATACGTCTTGTAATAAAGACCAATTTAATGGAATTTCAATGGATGTATCGGGTCTTCATTGTGTGGAGCATGCCCACACCAAACACATCTTAAACTGATTTCACGAAGAATATAAACCGTTCAACATGTATTGTATCTCCTAAACTAATTATGTTCACCAACTTTTGTATTACATATGTGTTTACAGGAGCGCTCGGATAACTATTCTTTTGAATTGATTATAAAATGAGACGTTAAACTTGAAGCTTTAACTATTGCGATAAGCCAATTCGCAATTAATTTAACTGTATTGCGAAAACAACATATAACAGGCTTCCCAAACATTTTGTGATTATGTTACTTTCAACGTCTGACCATTCTTGAATGTTCTCGATATAAGAATGCATACACCTATATCACAAATTGTGCATACAAAGTAATCGCAACAAACAACAACACTCTTCAATACTCTAAGAGTAGCAGGTTATCAAATAATCCATGAACATATTCCTCATTCACATTTTGTAAATATAACGTTATATTTCTAACAGGGCATTTGAACTTTTTGAAATTTAAGAGTGACTCTTTTGAAAGTGCAAAACCAATTATTAAGAAGACCCAATAAAAAACCGCCGGTTTTTAATTCAAAGTGAAAATACAACATTTCACAATTATTACACTTTTGCTCATTTCTTTTCACGAATTCCTTTTTTTATTAAATACGACAATTATCAACGATACTTATTATGACGATGTTTTCTGACAGTTGTAAATCGTGGTCAATTATTACAAATGTAAAAATGTTACTTACTTTTCAGGCTCGATTTTAAATGAGACAAACTCGAAATTATTCAAGTACGTGTATTAACTATAAAAATCCGAGACTAAAACGAGACCTGTGAGGCTTAGTTAATATGTATCATTTAGTATACCTCACATACATTTCTTTCTTCTTTGCGTATATAAACTACTGCGGTCCGTTCTTTTGAATAGTGCCAGGTAAAGATGAGCATGCATCTTGTCATCGGGCACTATTCTGTAAAGCGCCCGCTAATAGTGCCCGCTAGAATGTTGTGCAAGTTTCACTATGCAAATATGTTTCGGTTACCGTTTCATTGTTCAAAAACTTAATAATAATCAGTTTAACAGCTATATTCAATGTTAGGAATTTGTTTATTTCAATTGACATATATTTGCTAAAAAATGTTCGGTATACTATAAGAAATAGAAAACATCACTTCAGGCCAAATGGCAGAATAGTGACCAGCCAGGCAGCCCCGAATAGGTCCATATACTATCCGTGGCTGCCGGACTGGTCACTATTCTGTCATAGGGCCCTCAGTGAGGTTTTGTATTTCTTAAATAATAAATAATTTTCATATATATTTGTTTTGTTGATCGTATTCAACATGTGTTTTTTTAATGCGGTTAGGAAAAGAAACAAATCGCAAACCACTGTGACTTCATACATGAGATTATGTTTGACGACACAACTGACGGATTTGCCAGACAATCATCACCAGCAACATCTCATGGATGAACTATTACCATAAAATGTGAAAACATCGCAATACACAATGACAGTGTTCATCCTCAGTACCAATAAAGAGCTTCTGTAATGAAAATAAAGTATTAAAGATTGTAGATCTCAAAGCTTAGTACAAACATTATTGTTTTTCTGCCAATACGAAAAGAATTCACAATGTCATACAGAATATTCGTTTTCTGAAACAATGTGCTGGCGTAAAAATATATAAAACTTTGATAATGATCAGTAAACATACACTTTATAATTGGACATTTGATGGTGATAACGATGTCAGAGGTATGGTGCACTCAGTAGTATTGCAGTAGACAGGTGTCGTTAACTCAATATCGCCAACGTTTAAGAAATATTTAAAAACATTTAAAATTCAGAATTAAGCAGAAACGTTGAGAAACAAACATGTAGAGAACGTGGCTAAACGCAAAGTGTCTTAATTTAATGGGTACCAGTTCCAGAGATGATATCATGAAGCTGTCATCTGGAGCACCCTCGCACATGGATAATCTCCTATTAAGCAACGTACATAATGAGTTGAATGGGATCAAAAAGGGAGTTACTTAACATTAAATATTGTACAAACAGTGCAGTGGCAGATGTTTGTTGACTGTTATCAGTGGCACCTTTTAAACTACCTTCAGCTTCACGGGAGACTTACAAACAAACCAATGTTCCTGTCCAATCAATCAAAGATGAAAAATCATCCCGTTGCAGGCGTACTAAACGCTTTAATTTCAAATCTCATGAGTGAGTTCCTAAAAACATTAGGGCAAAGACAATTATGTACACTTATTTTCAGGAGGATATTTAATTACGCGGATTTGTTGAGCAGTGCTGGATACTGATAATAGCAGATTCAATAACACATATCACTCCAGGCCTAGTAAAATATGATGCAGTTGATAACCTATTCTTCATACAATGGTACAAATCAAAATGCGCCAAAACCATACAGTACAGCCAGCCAGCCATCCAACCACACTTACTGACTGACTGACTGACTGAATGATTGTCTGACTGACTGACTGACTGATTTATTGACTGACTGACTGACTACTTACTGACTGATTGATTGTCTGACTGATATATTGACTGATTGACTAATTGATTGACTGATTGATTAGTTGACTGACTGCCTGACTGCCTGCCTGCCTTCCTTTCTGCCTGACGGACGGGCTGACTGACTGACTGACTGACGTACAATGTTCTAAGAGACTACAACACAATTACATAAACTTGAATACATTGAACAAACTTGGAGTATGCAGATATTTAAATTGTATGTTATTTAAACACATTTTAAGTAAGTACATTGTGTTTTTTTCTAAAAGATGTTGATGCTATTTTCTTGAAAGTATGAAAGTATGAGTAACAAAATTAGAGATAAGTCTATACCACAATTAGCTTGTTACTCCATTGGTTAGTCAGACAAAATAATATATTTTTGTTTGAATCACGATATAGTGGTTCGTAAGACATACATATTTTAACAAGGGCTTCTGATCGATTACACACGATTCTAAACGAATAATAATCGTTTAGTTTTTTTTATGAAAATAACACATCAAAAAGGATTTTATGACTTGAGTTAGTGACACACTTTCAGATGATCATGCCAGTTTCTGTATTACGGGTATATCTATGGAGTTGAACAAACCCTTAAGTTTTCAAAACTATTTCATGCCTTAATCACCAATACAATTTCAAAATAGATCATACGTTTGATGTGTGCCCAAAAGCTAGTCTGCTTATCACTGGCTTGAGGAATGCATGAATTGCACGCTATGCTGAGTGCCGCCGGGTAATTATAACGACAACTGACATTTTGACACTGCACATTTGCGCGGTATTAAGTAAAGATTATATACATCCAAATTGATGTTTGTACATGAAAGATAAAATCATAATTTTGACATGCACGGCATTGTTATTTCTAGTAAATAGTTTCTGCATGTCTGACGTTTAGAGTGTTTCTAATGAGGACATTGCTAAAGACAACATGTCACGCAGAACATAGTGCGTGTTTAGATTACAGAGAATTAAAACATCAACAACACAGATATAAATAATGTTCAGTTTAGTAAATATTAAATAATGTTTAAATATATACACAATAATATGACAAATTAAAAAACACGATGTTACTAGTAAAAAGTTATCAAATAACACTTAATTGTATTTCAACTTAGGGTAAATGTTGAAATATGAAATTTAAATGACACAATTTTTAACGGAATTTGTTAACGGTTTAACAAGGGTTAATCAATCTTATGTAAGTGTTGTTTGTTTGTATCAGCCAGAAAAGTGTGTCTTACAAAAAAACAACCTATGTTTTGTAATTTTATATAATTAATACCATGTATGGGCAATTTAAAAATCATTGTTCACTACACGCATGAAATAAATTTGCAATGATGTAATCATGTAGTTTTTGCATGTGTAATAAAGTATATATGACAGACGGTCGGACAAATTTATTGCGCAGTAATACAATATACGCAGTGTATGCCTGAGACAGGCATGCGTACCACATGCAACTGATTATTTAAAACTGTAGGACTTATTCCTTTTAGAACATTGTTGGTGTATTTGTATCAATAATAAGAATAAGAATGGAAATTAATACAAATTAGTAACCACAATTCTTTTTATACATACCGCTTATGTAAATTAACTGCAGGACTGAAACTACGCATGTACAATAAAAGAAAAACATTGAAAGTTTCAAACCAAAACAAATTGTATATCTATACTGTTTAGTTTGTTTTATGACTTACGTTTATATCGAGTACCAAAGACTGGCGGATTGTTACAGGAACGTTTCTCGAGATTATATTTTGGATGTTCGTTATTTCCATACGCCATTGTCCTTCCTGTTTTGATTAAAATTGATTTAATCTGCGAAACTTACTTCAATTAGTTACAATACAACATATAACAGCGCTTTATGACTAGCTTGGCTTGTATAATTTAAGTTTAAGATTAAACAAAAAACTACTTGCGTTGGTACACGTCATGTATCACCGCCGTGTAATTAAGAAATATAGTGTTTTGTCTTAGATGAGGGTCATTTGGCTATATACTTATAGCTTTATACTTAGGCTTTGCTTATGGTTGAGAACGCTTTTCATTTGCTATCTCAAATGCAAGAATGCTTTCAACTGTGTGATGACGTAAGTGGATCTAATGCTACCGGTTGTTGTCTGTTTATCATTACCATAATCATTTTAACACGAAGGCAGTGATTATTGAAATGTAATTTTAATCGCATTCCGTCTATCGGTTTCCATATCATTTAATAGAATGACGCATGTATTCAATTTAAAGGGTTAATTTGGAAGAACACTGTTCTCAAAGTGTTTACGGGCATGTGCTGAAAGTAAATTTACAAAATATGAAAGTGGGCGATTGAGTTCAAGTTCTTAATGTTCACGATGAATATAACATGTTCAAAACTATTTATGAAAAGGAAGTAAAACGGGCTCAAAACGGTTTTTCGTTTTCAAACCATTTCTCAAATAAAATATGTTTATAATTGCGTCATTGAAAAATCTTTTAAATGTATGTTAGAACATTGACCTGAAAATTATTCGTGAAACAAGCACGTTCCACAGCTGTTTACAATCAAAATATGATTTCGAAATCTGAACAACAAAATTCATACGAAAATGTGTTTTTCGATTAATCAGAATAATGTGTACATAATGCTGCAAGTCAAGTATTCGTCGTAAATTAATTAAAATTCAGCACGTTTTAATAACGTTCTCATTAAGTCCCATGATACGAGTATAAAATGTCTTGTAAAAGTACAATAAGTCTCTATTAAAACTTACGTAAATTTACATTGTTTACGTAGCCTTGTTATATGAGGCAAATGAATTTCTATTATTAGTTTAACCTATTCATATCTTAGATTTATTGCATCGAAAGCAGACGGTTTATCGAAACGCTCCGTTTCGGGTCCGTTTCCTGGGTAGAACCAGTATATTTCTTTGAAGAGAATCGAAAGAAATCTTCCAAAATGAGGATCAAATCCTTGATCTCCAGGTCGCTAGGCGGACGCAATATCCACTTCGCCACGGCAAACTCGAACATGTTTTAATCATAAATGATACTTCTACTTTTCTACGAGAAAAGCATATACCATCGTTTTATATCCAAGCTGATGCAGTGAACTGCATTTAAAACTAAAGACATACACGGTATATTAGTTTATGTTATTTTCACCGCATGTCTAAAGAATATCACGTCAGTAGTATTAAATTCCTTCTATAACGCAATTAAGACATCATAAACATTAGCGGAATCGAGTAAGATGTCTCTACTATCTTACGTATAAGGTCACTTGCCATACACATAAGTTTTATATTACAGATTCTCTAGTGGAGATTGAATTTCACTAATGTCTTTTTCAACCAATATGGTAACGGATATACACGTTTGGGATTTTAAGTTAGATTTATGGCAATACTTTACGTTATTGATATTTTATAGCTTATGTTATAAGCAACCTCGAATCGCCCACACGGACCTATCACAGGCGACACGTGTATTACTCCGTAAATCGTTGCATATCTGCATATCTGCATATGTAAGAAACGCACTTCAGCCATATCACTACGCAACTCAGTAAGTGGTTAAACTTGCATCTAAAACTGCCGTTTTTCAGTAAGAAAAGAAATACAAAAACAAGCGTACGGATATGTTTACCAGAGCGCACGTTGACTTCATTGATGCATAAACATATCACCACCCAAAGACCACTGTGTGCTTCATGCATTTAATAATTGTTATTGGTGATTTCTTATAACCGGTTTATTCGTGCTTAATTAAATTTCTTTTTTGTTTAAATAAAGATTGCGTTGGTTAAAGTGAGACTGCACGATTTTGTCAACTGTTTATGAATTTATATAAAATGTGTAAACCACTTATTATACATATATTTCAATATAAATTAAAATAAAAGTTAAGAAGCACATGTGTCGAAAAATGCGAAATAAGCCAGATATTTAAATCTGAAATCGAAAATGGCTTCCAGTCGAATTTGCCAGCATATATATCATGCATGTACAATATGAAATTTAAATTTAGTTTTAGTGCAGATTCGTTCATACGACACAAAGACAAAATTTTGTTTCCTAAAAAATACGAGTAAAAGTGTCTGCATCGGCTTTAACCAGCGCTAACTTGTCTTTGCTGCATTTTATCAAATTCGTCTTCAATGTATACTTTTTTTTGCCTATTTTGTATTATTGTAACATATTTTTATCAATATATTACAATTGAACACATATAAAAATCGTGCATACTCACTTTAAAGATAGGTAAAATAGTCAAGGGAATGATTAAACATCATGTGCTTGTGTCATGTGCCTTATGGAATGGGAATAAATCTCTTGTCTTAAATAAAGGACCTGTAAGTCATATGATCGCCTGTCGATGCGATTGTAGTAACATTTTGAGTATATTGCAAACTACGTTTGGATGATACAATTGTCGTAACGCATATTCATACAATGAAAGTTGCATGCCAATGGCGGTTGTTGCAATGTTTTAGAAGATGAATACCACTTTGTTATGGATTGTTTATAATATACTGATGTCAGAAAAGCTTATTTAAAGCAATGTTATTACGTTAGACCAAATATGTTAAAGTTGATAGATTAAACTGACCTCTCAAAATAGTTATATTGTTAAACATTTAGCTGTATATATTTATAAAGCATAGGAAATAAGGAATACTTATAATACATATTACGATTAGGGTAGGATTTTTGGTATATATTAATGCACCGAATCTCGCTGTATATTGCCTTCTCTAAAATATCCCCAAAATTTGTTTTTGACAATGTACCAATTTATTTTTGATGTTTATAATTTAAATTACTTGTGACGTTGTTTTATGTATATTGTATTGACATTTCATGTATACTCATGGACTAATTGTCTACTGTATTATCAAATAAACTAAAACTCAAGTAAATTGTTTCGATGTAAAAGAAAATCAAGCACGAAAACATCGACCGCATAAACAGTAAAATTATATAAACGCGCGGCGTTTGTTTACGTGGTATGATGAGATGCCGTTATTAAAAATTTCGCAAGACGTCGGACCTCGGTCATTTCCGATTTAATTTGACGAAGTCCTTTATTATTTCCGAAACTGTCGGTCCTCGGGTCCGACAAAAAAAAATGTACAATTTTGTTTGGTAAATTGAAAACGAAACTAGGACGAAGTAAACAATACCGACTGGTTTTTGTTTATTTTATTTCGATATAGATTGTTTAACGGTACAGTTTACTAGATTTATCCAAAACGTCGAACTTGCTATCTTTGCTGGTGACGTAACAAATTGCATGTGCTATTCTTAGAACCAGTCAAATATTGACATTGACAAAAGTGTCTTTACTTTTAATTGAATTGCCATATTGTTAATGGAATGAGCTGAAATGTGGTGTTATGTTATTTTATTTAGTTATGAAGTATAGATGATACAAATAAATACTATAAAAGGTATTGTTTGGTTAAAAAAGAAAAGGGTCCGGGAAAATCTGGTAATGTCCGGAAAATTTAAAAAAGTTATTTGACCTTATGTCCTGTAAGATTTTTGTGTTTTCCGCAGGAGTTGCCTTTATGTCCGTTTTGGTTGCAGATGCAATGAACAAACCTTTCATGGAAATTTTTTCAATTGAAAACAAATACCCTTTGCATAAACACGTAAATAAATGTTCCAAAAGTATACACCCCGCAAAAATAGGCAAGTCATTAGTACAAAAAACCGAGTATGCAAAGGTTTGGATGAAATGAAGCTAACATGGACAATGTGTATGTTGTAAAGATAGTTTAATGAATTAGTCAAATACGTATTAAATCTAATAGACATGTTTCATGATTTCTATTAGTTCGACACTTTTATTCCAAAAGGTGTACAGCCAAAGCGACTGTTCCTGGTAACAAAGGACACAAATAAATGTCTCATGTCACCTTGCATCATGGTATGCTCGATATTTTGCGAATCCGCTGATTTATAGTTGCTTTAGCTGTTGTAAGGCACTTCAACGACCATCGTTTCAGTCACGCCGTTTGCTCGTTTGCATGAGAACATAAATTGTTTGCAATTACCATACTGCTAGTTACATTTATGAAAATCAATATTCAAGATCCATTATTTAAGTCTCAACTTTCGTAAAAAACATGGCTTCCTTTCCATCCTGGTAATCATTGCTTTATAGATTTTTTTTTGCATGCTCGGTAGAATTTTCGCTACTACTGATGTAAGCATTTGTGTTGCATGTATAATGGTGTTAAAAAAGTTTTAAGTTTATTCGCTTTAACTGCTCGTGTGTCGTTATTCGTTAAAAGTCTTTGTTGTTGACTCAATGTTGTGATGTTGAATAACGCTTGGTGATATATTAAAGCCCTGGATTATTTTTTGATCATTCACATTAACCATCATGTCTTCCATATCAGAATCAAACATGATTTCATGATGATCGACGTTTTCCGGCATAAAATCGAAAGGTATATGTTTACATCGATAGCAGTCTTTCCCCACAATTCATTGTTTCACTTCCAACAATAATTTAGTTAAAAGAATCAAAATATTAATTCAAAATCGAAATGATCGATTATGTTTTTTGTGATTGATATGAACTCCCATACAAACCGTCTGTTCAATCTGCACCGAGACACATTGCCTGTCTTCTGATATGTCTAATAACATCGTAATTACAGCTAGCCATCTTAATTGTTTTTGTCACTGCACTCTGTTAAGTACTGAAGTCTTGAAAGTGTTTTGCATGCCGTATTGTTTATAACCATTAGATGACGTCATGTTGAAATTACTGAACCAATATACGCTTTTTTCCGTTCATGACGTTAGATGATACATTGAACTTTATGTCCAATCATGTGTAATATTAAACAGTTTTCACTTCTTTATATTGATGATTTTTAAATGAACGGTTATTATGTTGATTCCTCTATTCCAATTTTACAATCGAGTCGAGCACACAAAAGCTCAATAATATCACCTCGGCCTGCAAAACAGAAACCAGCGGTAGTCACTTACATGTTACATGTAAATACATATAATGTTTTAATATGTATTTGTATAGTTTTAAGTTTAAGAGCATGAAACACAAACAACTTCACGGTTTTCATTCCAGGAAGGAGGATAACAGTACAATGCTTTCCTCAATATTCTAGAGAGTTTAGAAAGTGTCAAAGGTAGCTTTTCATTTTTTCCTCTTTTTAAATACTATTTAAATGTTGGTCGACGTGGCGATTATACAATACTTTAAGTTATAACAGGACGTTGTTCGAATGAAAGATAAATGGATTTTAAAGGCTTTAACTTATCATTTCTGTCGTGAGCGGTAGCAGCAGAGATTGTTTAATGGTAAGTCTATTAAAGCAGGAGTTTTCAGAGAAATTTTGTTTCATCCCCACTACGTATGTCTCTATGCTTGCGAATTATGATTGTACTGTCTGCTTTATAATGACGGAAAAAGCTTTTTTTATCGGTCACTTATAACTTGTATTGCGTTATTGTTCGGGCATGACTTGTTTTATCTTAGTCCTCATATTACGCTTCTAGCTTCTATGTTGTATTATTTGCTTTCAGGTATATTATAATCTTTTGTATAAGCAGAAAGGTTGTGTCTCCGCTCCCTGCCACCGAGTTTACTTTTTTACAACAATGTCGTAAAGTTTGGGTTTCTTGATTAGTCGTGCAATACCAACCGAAGAGAAAATGAGCATGAATATATTATAAATGATCCTTGTATTAAACGTAAAAATAGATTAAAATTGAAGAATAAAAAAAAAACTAAAGTAAAAATACAAAACAAGTGTATCTACAGATAAACGACATTCCAGTTTTTGACATTATTTGGTCAGTAGAAAAGTATATATCATAGCATGTACTTGGAATCCCAACTATTCTGTGCAGTTTCCTTAATTTGACACATACAATATTTTGTTTTAGTTCTGCATACACAGAGTCAAGCATTCGGTATCGGCTCAACGCTGATAGTAGCTTGGTCGATAAGAATTAAATTGAAGTAAATCATATTTTATTTGTTGAACCATTAATTTATATGTATACATGTTATTCAAATTAAACTTAACGCGTTATAAGTCAAGTTTATTTCATTTGCCCGGTATTAAATGCTTGCTTTCTGTGTCATATCGTCGGTGTCCTTCAAAGAGTACTCTCTTTTACAAGGTGAAGACAATGTCATGTTCGATGACAACCGATGATCGATATAACAAAGGGTTTTGTTATAGTACATTCTATAACATTTTCCGTGTGTAAAGCAACTTGTCTAATTATAATAAATGTGAAGCTTCAGTTGATGTTTGTTTTATTTTATTTTCAAAAAAATATAAGGTAAAAAAACACTATGATACATGGTTGAGAAAAAAAAGAAAACAGAGGGCACCTCGAAAGGAATATATTTTGCAAGTAAAAAAAAAGCATGTGTTGATAATGAAATATTTAAACACGTTTATCAGACTAAGTTGTTTGCAAAGGCTCGGGTTTTCCAAGACAGTCTGACCATAAGGTCGTAGCGATTTACACTTTTTGGTAAAATGTTGTTTTTTTTCACTGGGCAAACATTGTAAGTACACACATAATTAAAATTTAGCAAAGCGAAGCACCGTATTTTTTTATATAAATATATATGAACAGATTATTATCCCCACGCTTTTAAAAGCGTAGGGANAAACACTATGATACATGTTTGAGAAAAAAAGAAAACAAATGGCACCTCGAAAGGAATATATTTTGCAAGTAAAAAAAGCATGCGTTTATAATGAAATATTTAAACACGTTTATCAGACTAAGATGTTTGCAAAGGCTCGGGTTTTCCAAGACAGTCTGACCATAAGGTCGTAGCGATTTACACTTTTTGGTAAAATGTTTTTTTTTTCACTGGGCAAACGTTGAAAGTACACACATAATCAAAATTTAGCAAATCGAAGCTCCGTATTATTTTATATAAATATATATGAACAGATTATTATCCCCACGCTTTTAAAAGCGTAGGGATATTGTATTGATCTCCGACGTCTGTCCGTCCGTCCTGGACACTATCTTCTCCTACACTATAGCACTAGAACCTTGAACGTACACACCTGGTAGCTATGAGCATATGTGCGACGGTGAGCTTTTTGGAATGTTGATCTGACCCCTGGGTCAAAAGTTATGGTAAATAAATGGGTAACATGGGTAAAAAAACTCATTTTACTAACAACCCAGGGGTCAGATCAAAATTCCAAATAGTGCACCGTCCATGACCGTCGCACATATGCTCATAGCTCGTACCCAATTTTTTGTTCGTACCATAATTCTTTTTCGTACCCAAATTGTTGTTCGTACCCAAATTGTTTTTCGTACCCAAATTTGTTTTCGTACCCAATTTGTTTTCGTACCAAAATTTGTTTTCGTACCATTTTTTTTTTCGTACCCAATTTTTGTTTTGTAACCAAGTTTTGTTCGTATTCATTTTTTTTGTACCCAAACTTTTTTTCTTACCCAAATTTGTTCGTACCCAAATTGCTTTTCGTACCCAAATTCTTTTTCGTACCCATTTTTTTTTTCTTACCCAATTTTTTTTCGTACTCAATTTTTTTAGTACATGTACCCATCCCGTGGCCCAACCAACATAGGCCTTGCCCACCCAAAATTGCCTTTTAATATAACATCAATGGGGACACGCGTCCGCATCTGCCGCGCCATTTCTAGTTATATATTGAATTTGAATGTATTACGGATTGTGTAAAATATTGACCTAACACAAGGTAAAAACTCATTTAAGCAGCTGTATAATTATGATCTAAGTAATATGTTTTAAAACAGATACATCGTTAATGAATAAAACAAGATTAACAGTTCAGAATATGTGGTACAAGAAAAGCCAAATACCTCAAAAAACGCCCAAAACGTTTATCTTTCAGAGTAGTCCCAATGGAAAATTATTTTCATCAGACAAAACAAGATACTATGTTTTTTCTTTGCTTAATAGGTCAAAATATACTTCTTTCAACCGGGAGCTGCCAGTTGCCAACACATTACAATTCGTTTAACAAAATTGCATAGACGCTGATTTTTCGTATTGCACGTCTGTGCAGGGCGGTCGCATCACATTGGGAGTGTAACCAGTCTGTACCACATAATCATGATTGGAATTTTATTGTTCGCAAATAAAATACCCTTCTGGCTTTGAAAATCAATATTTTTACTACTATATTACTAATAGTTCTCGTTACACGCTCAAACAGCAGTACACGTTTCACGTTCAATACACTTCCTCGAATAAAATAGTTTTTTCCAGTTTAACTTCTGTGTAACATTTAATTGTGATCGTGCGAAAGCAAATGAGCTGACTGGATTAATCAACATTAAGATTTTCATGAAGCATCCAACACTCGTTATTGTGAGTGATTGTCGCATTTAGGGCAAAACAAATTCGCAGAAATATACATGTTTGAGCAGGACGCATGCACCTATTTTGAACCCTTTGCACTCAATCCAGAACATAATGATGTATGTGTTTGCATAACAACAACATAACTATACTATTGAATTATTGTTTATTATATTTGCTGATGGTAATAGAGACTTATCACCTGCTAATGTTTCGTAATGACAATGTCTAAATACGCATAAAGTGAATGTTAAGCTGAACCACCAGGAGATTATATTATTATAGACTTTATTAAAGCAATAATGGCATGTACTATTATGTCGAACCCTCCGTCCATGATCACGGAAATAAAGATGCATCGTGATGTATTTCTGGAAGTCGTGCAGACAGAGAGTCAATTATGCATCTCATTTAACTGGATAAAATGCCGAATAATTTAAATTAGCCATTCTTACTCGGCGACTTCGGTGTGCATCATGTAGTTGTTATTCGAGATTGTTTCGTACGTCTGTATGTTACCATTCACAAGCTGTGTATTCAACATCACCAGAACTTCAAGAGGCTCTTTTTTGTAATTTATGTTTCACTTTCAGTATTCTTAAATACGATACGACTGGCGTAGTAGAGTTTACGTTGACTTCAACTAAAGTTGATTAATATTCGTACTTAAATTACTCATTTAATTTATAAAATTACGACATACCCTATCAAGTGTTTATGCAATATACTATAAATAAAGGTTATTTGTATAGCCTCAACAGACCAACGACTAGGTCGCATTATTAACAATATACATTTGCAATTACTTTAAACAAAGAATTCCGTGTTACTTGTTTATGTCAGTAGCTTTTGCTGTATATGCAGATTAACTATGCAACCTTGCAGAAATCGTGCTTTTAAAAGAGGTTAAAAACAATCAATCGCATTAACAATTCGACTGCAATTAACATAACTATATAACATAAGTTTAGATGAAGATCTTAAATTTGTTCGAATGGTTAGTTGAACAAACGCTCACAAATACATGTTTTATGAGCACACACAAAATTGCAAAGTTGCAAAAGGGTTACATTATATTTCGACAAAAACTGTTTAGTAATTTGTATAAACAGACATTGGCATGTTAATCAGTTTCTAACTATGTAGTATACATGGCATATCCCGTATGATCGTAGTGACGTTGATAACTGATCTAATGTTAAACATAATGCAGGTGCGTTTATCGAAATACTAACTATTGAAATGTACATAACAATGTCCGTTAGTTCCACAAAATACGTGAACCTGTGGAACAATATTTATCAAAATGAGAAACATCAATGTAACGAAAGGATTTCAAGTTTTCTTCTACATTATTTACGTTGTATTGTAACTTCAAACTTTGTTCCATTGTATAGTTTAGAAACTGTTAAAACATCAGTTCCCACCACAAAAGTACCTGATTTGATTTAATGGACTGAAAATAAGTGTAAGCATGATAACTAATAATGCAACATTAGCCATCGAGTTTATTTTTGGTAAATTCATATTTTAAAATCTTAGCCAAAAATCTACCTGTTTAAACTAACTAGATGGACTAGTTCAGTGAGAGTATCATAGTATGTACACACAATATAGCTTGACCTTATAAAAGCCTAAATTTAGATGCAAATACAAAATCCTATCAAACTTGACGACAAAGTATTCGGTGTATGCATTCACTAGTTTCCAACCAAACTTCACATCAGCAGTATATTACTATTTACTAATAGCATTGAAATGCAACATATGTATAGCAAATATCACAATTTAATCCCCGAAAATCTCCCATATGTCATATTGCAACGTTACAACAAATTGCTATACCAACTAACCCACACATGACATTTTGTTTGTTTGGAAGAGGGCGTTGGACTGATGATGGTATGTCAGAAGTATGCGATGTGGCCTAGTTTTACGTTGCCATACCCAATCGTTATTATGTGTAATGCTGGCTTGCCATATTTCTTATCACACTCGATCCTTCGCGTCCCATGTTATACATTTTATACACTTTTGGGGAAAAAACTGTTAAACATATTATTACGTATGTAGAGCCATTGTCCGTTCAAAGGTTGTTTGGCCTATGTTTAAATACGTCATTAAAGTTTGTTGATCAAAACCATCTGAGCGGATATGGCTATAACAGCCACATTTGAACATCAGTAATGAAGAATGGATAAACATAATATGATGTGTTTGTTGCCATTATTTGTTTTCAAGAATATGTCCGTTTGTCA
This sequence comes from Dreissena rostriformis, assembly GCA_007657795.1. Lineage (NCBI taxonomy): Eukaryota > Metazoa > Mollusca > Bivalvia > Myida > Dreissenidae > Dreissena > Dreissena rostriformis. The sequence goes on from VMBQ01000040.1 coordinate 31,397, forward strand.
TTAAATATTGATATATATGGTTTGATAGATAAGTGAATATGGTAAACATGAAAGTGATTGATGTATGTTCTAATCCATGATCGAACTCTTGAATATGCGAAGATATGCATGTATTACACAGTTCACAATAATGTGTAATGTCTTAAGTGAGAAAATATCGTTGTTACTTTATACAACAATATTACGAAATCGTTCAACATGATGTAAAAGAGCGTGTGACGAAACGATTTCATGTTCCTTGCAATACCCACTAGTCTACAAGATATGTTGTCCGTTGTGAAATACACTTTGTATGCGAGGACTAAATCAGTAGAAATATAGTATGTATTGCGCTTTCTAGACAGCTTAAACCGGGGGTCACTTAATTTTGACAGGATACACGCATCCATCAACTGTTAGTGTAATTGAAACATAGACGCAGACAAGCCAATTTTCATGTACGCTGAAGAAATGTGTTTACAACAATCTGTATGAAAAAAGAGAAAAAAAAGAAGATTTAATAGTGCAAGTAATTTATTCCACTTTTCAGTTTAGAATGTTCATTCACATATAATGTCTAGTGCACAACCGGAATAATAAAGTCGTAGCTATTTGTTGACACGGGATGAGTGCAATTTGATTGTCAACCTTATCATACTGACGCATAGTGCGGCATGCACTGTTATACTGTTATTCTCTGTGATTAATAAACACATATATCGATATGTTGTTTGAATATAAGCATAACGGATTGTACGCATGCACGCAGTTAAGCATATTAAAATGCAGCCATACATATTGTGAACTGATATCAGCTCTTGATTACGCATCAATTCATATTCATTCATAGTATTAATGCAAATTGCTTTTCCTTTTCGATCCAGCGTATCAGCACAATAATATGTAAACAACATCATGCGCGCTATTTGGGATGGATGTACCATCTCAGTTACTAAGTTAAACTGTTTTCTTGTGTCTAGAAGACGGACGTTTTCTCAAATACCTGCAACTATTTTGGAAAGTACATGCGGCAGCCATGCCGACGATTCAACGACGACGACTAGAATAATGAACCTGCAGCTGTTGTTTTGTCAAGGGTTGCCACTACTCTGCATTACGTAATCAGTCATGTACACATGTAAGTTTGAAATTTACCTGTGGTAGGCCAAGGATCGTAACAAATATGCAGACAACTTAAGTCATCAGTCTTGTTTCGATAATAATTTTAACTTTATGTTGGTTGTGTTGAAAGAGACCGGTATTCAAGTTGGTTACCATACTTCGAGTAAATAAATGAGCATTTTGCATTTTTTTACATGTGAATTAAATGGCATATACTTTTCATATGCTTAACATATAATTTCATAAAATAAACACAAGTTCACTATTCAATTCCGTCAATGAAACGCGTATAAAATATGGATAGTCAGCAAATGGAATACTGTCCTTGTTGACAATGTTTTTTTCTTCTTTTTTTATTATATCCAAAGTTTAATAAAATCGGGTACCAAAACAAGCTCCGTTACGTGGTCGACATATTTTCAAGTGTTTAGTTCCACTCGTTTAAACAAATTAACCAAATCGAAACAAGCATTATGTATATAGAATTTGATCACTTGATTGAATTAAAGTCCTGTGGGGTGATCAAGTTTCCATATTTCCCTTTTGATAATGATCATAGAGTTCCTTCGTATTTCCCGTTTAAAACATTAAGAAATGTTCTTATTCAGTCAAATATCCATCTAGGCAGAACAAACAAGCGTAAGGAAATCACAACTTATCTCTGATCATTTTTGTTGGGTTAACGTTTCGATATCAGGACATTTCAAAGACCAATAATTATGAAGTTTATTGAAAGACTATGGTGATTTTTTTATTATAATCATCCAAGTGTGAATGTAGTTGTTATATTTAAATTAACTGAAAGCATTCATAATAGTATGTTGTTTTACGTGTGACGAAATGGAATGTTGACATAACATATGTTTAACATGCAATAATGGACCTTACTCAAGCCCGCAGACATGTAACTGTGCGTTTAATCGGGCACCTGATGTGTCTCGTGCCACTTGATTGTTTGGTTAATGTCGTCTTTGCTTTGCACGTACTTATCTTTAACTAAGTGTGAACTATTTTCTTCAAGCGTATATAGTAGAACGGTTTGTAAATAGGTAATGGAAAAGAAGAAACATAGTGGTTTTTGATGTGCGAAGAATATTGTTAAAATCACAAAACATTGTGCTCCATTGAATGCAAGTACACAATGGTCGACGCAACATAAAGTTGAGATCAACGAAATTATGTGAATACGTCATTAGTCACGCTGACCCGAGGTAAAGGTCACACTCGAAGGTCAGTAGTTTGAGTCTCCATTGTTTGTGTTATTTCCATATCGTCGGTATCATTTAAATTATGTTCATAAAATGTGTATATCATTTAGAAGATGTACAGAGTAAATGAGTCAAATACTGGCTACAGGATACTACCGGATATTTGAGGCTAAATTTTACAAACATTTGTAAGCTCAACTGGGGTAAATCATATGACTGCAGCGTTTACACTTGGTACAAAACTTTACAATTTAATACAATTTTCATTCACATTACACTGTGTTTACATAACTAAGGCTAGAACTACGCCCACAAAATACGGTTGTTTTGCTCAATATCAATCGAAACATCAATTAGTGGTGTGTGTCATATAGAATGTCAAATATATTTATTGCAAAATACCATTCGCTTAAATAATCAAGTGTGCCTTTGTAATCAATCTTATTGCGGAACACAATCTCTTCTTTTACAACAGTCATAAAAAAGGCATGAGCATTACGTGTTTACCTATTTCCTTGACTATGGAGCGAACAACATGTTTATTGGCTGAATTTATGATCATGTGTGCCTCTTCGTTTTGAAATCCCGTATCGCGCATAAAGCAATGTCCCAAACACGAGCCTCTAGTGTCTCTATATCTTTGAATATCCAGTAATATACACTCAAATCAAGTTCCACTTGACCTATATGTCATCGACTTGCATGACGGAAGCGACGATTATATGTCAATAGCGAAATGTCTAAGGAATATCAAGTGCTTGCAAGAAATGGGTTGTTTACAGAAGACTAAAGACAAAAATCGTGAGGCAGTCGAGATTTCCCAAATATATTAAAACATACTTCATTGTTTGGTCATTGTAATAACTATGACAAATGTAATACGGAGCAGTGCGAATACATTGAATATGGACGTCTTACTACATTAGGTATCAAAAACTTAAATAATGCATGCGTGGTAAGCGCATTTATTTTTTCAACCGCAAATCGGAAAATAAGAACATGAGAAATAATCAAACTTTCGGTCATTTTGCAAAGGTTTGAAAAATGTAAGGTTTTTAATATATATTAATATAAACAATGTATTTATAATACTTCCATTCGAATATAATCTATATAGTTTCATATTGTGTCCTTCGTCGTATAATTATTATCTTTGATACTGTTAGGCGATGTATTAATTGTTAATTTAATATATCCAAAGGGAGATATATTTCAACAACCGCCATTGGTACGCAACTATCATTGTATGCATTAGTTAAACGAGAACTGTTTCAGCCAAGAGTAGATTGGAATATACACACAATGTTACTACACTTACACCAACAGGAGATCATATGACTTACAGGTCCTTTACTTAAGACAATAGATTTATTCCCATTACATAAGGCACATGTCACAAGCACATGATGTTTAATAATTCCCTTGACTATGTTACCTATTTCTAACCAACGCAATCTTCATTCAAACACAAAAAGAAATTCGATTAAGCACTAATAAACCGGTTAAAAGGAATCACCAATAACTATTATTAAAGGCACGAAGCACACAGTGGTTTTTGGGTGTTGATATGTTAATGCATCAAATAAGGTGAACGTGCGCTCTGGTAAACATATCGGTAAGCTTGTTTGTGTATTTCGTGTTGTTAACTGAAAAACGGCACGTCTAACCCCTTACTGAGTTGCGTTTTGATATGGCTGAAATGCCGTACTTACGTATGCAGATATGCAACGTTTTTACGGCGCAATACGTGTGGCGCCTGTGAAAGGTCTGTGTGGGCGATTCGATGAAGCTTATAACAAAGCTATGAAATATCATTAACTAAACGTTGAGTATTGCCATAAATCCAACTTAAAATCCCATACGAGTATATCACTAACAATATTGGTTGAACAAGTCATAAGTGAAATTCAATCTCCATTGGATAATATGTAATATAAAACGTATGTGTATGGCATGTGACCTTATATGTAAGTAAGTAGAGACATCTAACTTCGATTTTGCTAATCTTTGTGTTGTTTAAATTGCGTTTTAGAAGGAATTAAATACTACTGACGTGATTCTTTAGACATGCAGTGAATGTGAATAAAACATAAACTAATATTCGTGTATGTCTTTAGTTTTAAATGCTATTCACTGCATCATCTGGGATATTAAACGATGGTACATGTTGTATATGCTGATGGCGTAGAAAAGAAGAAGATTCATTCATAATTAAAACACGTTCGATTACGCCGTGGCGAAGTGGATATTGCGTCCGCCTAACGACCTGGAGATCACGGATTTGATCCTCATTGTGGGAGACTTCTTTCGATCTCCTTCAAAGAAATCTACAGGTTGTACCCAGGAAACGGACCCGGAACGGAGCGTTTCGATAAACCGTTGGCTTTCGATGCAATCAATCTAAGAAATTAAATAATTTATTGTACTTTTACAAGACATTTTATACTCGTATCATGGCACTTAATGAGAGCGCTATTAAAACGTACTGAATTTGAATTAATTTACGACTAATACTTTACTTGCATCATTATGTACACATTATTCTGATTAATCGAAAAACACATTTTCGTATGAATTCTGTTGTTCAGATTTCGATTTCAGATTTTGATTTTAAACAGCTGTGGAACGTGCTTGTTTCGCGAATACTTTTCAGGTCTATGTGCTTACATACATTAATTAGGATTTTCAATGACGCATTATTTTAACACATGTTATTTGAAAAATGGTTTGAACACGATAAACCTTTTTGAGCCCGTTTTACTTCGTTTTCATAAAAGAGTTTTCAACATGTTATATTCATCGTGAACATTTAGAACTTGAACTCAATCGCCTACTTTCATATATTGTTAATTTACTTGCAGCACATGCCCGTTAACACTTTGTGAACAGTGTTCCAAATGAACCCTTTAAATTAAATACATGCGTCATTCTATTAACTGATATGTAAACCGATGGATGGAATGCGATTAAATTTATATTCTAATAAGAAATGCCTTTGTGGTTAAACTGATTATAGTAATGATAAACGGAGAACAACCTGTAACATTAGATCCAATTACGCCATCACACAGTTGAAAGCATAATTTCATTTGTGATAGCAAATGAAAAGCGTTCTCAACCATAAGCAAAGCCATTTCAAGTATATAGCCAAATGCCTTCATCTATGACAAAACACTATATTTCTTAATTACACGTAGGCGATACATGAAGTGTACCCACGCAGGTAGTTGTATGTTTTGTTTCATCTTCTAATAAAGCTATACAAGCCAAGCTAGTCATAAATTGCTGATATATGTTGTATTGAAATTAATTGAAGTAGGTTTCACAGAGAGTAAATCCATTTTAATCAAAAGATAATGACAATGGCATCTGAAAATAACAAGCATCCAGAAACATAATCTTCAGAAATTTTCATGTAACAATCAGCCAGTCTTCGGTACTCGATATAAACGTAAGTCATAATAATAACTGAACAGTTTAGATATTCAGTCTGATTTGGTTTGAAACTGTCAATGTTTTAATAATATGGTAAATGCATAGTTTCGGTAAATGCATAGTTTCAGTCCTGCAGTTGATTTATATAAGCGGTTTGTATAAAAAGAATTGTGGTTACCAATCTGTATTAATTTCCATTCTTTTTCTTATCATTGATATAAATACACCATCAATGTTCTAAAAGGAATAATTCTTCAAGGTGTAAATAATCAGTTACATGTGGAACGCATGCCTGTCTCAAGCATAAACTGCATATACAGTTTCACTGCGCAATAAACGCTTCTTACTTGTAATGAATGAGTTGGCGATTCACGTTTGATCTACCAAGGAAAAGTTTGATATCTTTATGTAAACTTGTTTTTTAATTTATGAAACATGCTAAAAATTCCATCAACACAATCGGTTGATAACGAAACCGTCTGTCATATATACTTTATTACACATCACCAAACTACTATGATGCGACCATTACATCAAAACAGATCATAACAAATATAATTTCATTTGTGTGGTGATCAGTGATATATTCTTTAATTTTCTCATACATGGCATTTCTTGTATAAAATAACAGTTTGTAAGTTAGACACACTTTTCTGGCGGGTAAAAACAAACAACACTTAAATAACTTTATTTCTTGTTATGTCGTTTACAAATTCCGTTACAAATTGTGTTATTTAAAATTAATGTTTCAACATTTACCTGAAGTTGAAATACAATTAAGTATGATTTGATAACTTTTAAATACTTACACTCGTTTTTTTTTTAAATATGTTATATAATTGTATATATTAAACTATAATTTAATATTGAATAACCTAAACATTATTTATATTTGTTGATGTTTTACTTCTCATTCATGTAAGCACGCACTATGTATGGCGTGATATGTTGTCTTTCGCCATGTCCTCATTAGAAACACTCTAAACATCACACATGCAGAAACTATTTACTAGAAATAACAATGCCGTGCATGTCTCATTTATGATTTTATCTTTCATGTACACAAACCAATACGGATGTATCTAATCTTTTCTCAATACCATGCAAATGTGCCGTTTCAAAGAAGAGACTTTAATGCTATTAGCATGCTATTTAAATATCTGCATACTGCAAGTAAGTTCAAGTTATGCAAGTTTATGTAATTGTGTTGCAGTCTATTAGAACATGTTACTTTTGATTGAAAGTTGCAATTCTGTTTAAGTGGTGAACATTATAATATTTAGTTCTAGTGGTTTGCCTGAACAATTGAGATTTAATCGAATTATGTCTTTTTCTTTTTATTTGAATTAATATGCTATGAGAATTATGTTTATTTACACATTTGTGTTTTGGTATTGATTCTGAGCTAAATGGGATTATGGGAGATGCGGGCAACAATCAACAGGTTTCCCAAATGCTTTACATTGACTGCCAAAGGGCGGATACTTAAGATGTAATCATTATTTTATGATAACGGTCGTATTGTAAGTGTCGTCTTGTATTGTATAGGCTCTTGTTCATTTCTATAACATAAAAGACCAGCGGACAAGAGTTTCTAGCTTATATATATTTTTTGTTAGCTTCAATGCACCTATATTATTTTTTATTCTGAGTTGTCTGTCTGTCCTTCCGTCTGTCTGTCTGTCTGTTTGTCTGTCTGTCTGTCTATAAATAACATTTTATATATTAACATTTGACGATATTTATGTTTTGTGCAAACTTTCTGCGAGTCTTGTTCTTATTATTTCAAAAGAATATTAAATATTTCTGTTATGTAAATGTACACTTTTATAAACCATTTATTGTTTAAACACAGTTTGTATAGAATGTCACAACAAATGACAATACTAAATGACAATTGCGTTATTTGTTCTGTACATTATACAAGTTTTACTAGTATCAAACATTTGAAGTGACATGCGTACAGGTTAGTAGTCATAGTAGTTTTCGACTGACAGATCAGCATGTTGACATGTTAAACACGTTAAACTGTTAACTAATTCCAATGTTTATTGGGTGAACGTGTAAAAATAATGACGATAAACATGAAACCGCTCATTCGGTCCTTAGATTTCAATTTTGCAGAGATTTTATTTTTGGCATAACGAATGAGTTGTTTATAACTTGAAATTCAATGAAACATATCAATATGAAAATATCTGAACAAGTCCCTTATTAGTCCGATGTTATACACCTTTACATATAGGTATTGTTAAGACGACGACGTGGACGCATGCGCAGTAGTATCTCTCCTGAGATTGTGTGATGAAGACGCGGTCATCTGTCCGTGGAAATGCCTTTGTAACTGTATTTTCGAGTCAATGGAATGCCGTTTAGGTAATATAATCGCATGCCTCACGTCACTATATACTGACATCTGTCCATCTTTCTGGCCTTGGCCTGTCAATATTGTGTTCAGGTAAATTACCGCTTCGGCATTTCGTCTACTACAACGTGGCTAAATTTGTATTATTAAATATGACCCGCTTCATACGAAATTGTGTATTTAAACATTTGCGTCCAGCGTAGGTCCAGACCAGCTTGCTTATTTATGCAGTCTGGTTAGGATTTACCGTGTCCGCAATAAACTCATGCAAGGTAAGGTTGTCTAATTAGCGGATAGATTAGTTACTGACCAGATACGCAGGCTGATCTGGAGCTACGCTAGCCGCATATGGCATAAGACCCATTTTCGAACGACGTGACTCATATTTATAATATATTTTAAAGTAGTATCACTGTGATCGTTGAAATTGCAATAATATATGATATGTATACTATTGATTATTTGGCAATACAAAAGATAATAACTACACAGGTATATTAAAGTAGTGTACAAGAATTGCGAGTGTAACCTTAATACGTTTATCATTTTATTTAATTAACACTTCACAATGTTCGATTGTATTGGCTTTGTATCGGAAACTAATCACTGTTCTCATTTAATCCGGATGTTTAAAAATCGATTCGATCAATTTTTACTTTTCATTTGTTTTATCCTTATTGTGGTATTACATCAGAGTTATGAAGTTCATTACGTAAACATGCATAATAAAAGGAAAAGAAAAGGCATACGTGTGAAAGTGCAATTCGGTGAAAATAAATCTTTAGTTCTTATTACATCAAACATAACAAAATTATACATACCACAACAAAGAACTCGCTTAAAGGCACGTCTGAACTTTATGGACATTGCGTTCTACAAGATAGGATTAACGGCGCTGTTAATGTAGACCATGGTCCGACAGAACATCCGAAACCAAAAGTCGAGGTATTTCTCTCTTGCAATCGAGTTGTAGACGACTATGGTTCTGTATGGCATCCACGTGACCTTAAACACAAAGACGATGACTGCTAACATCCGAACTACCTTTAATAGAAAATGTATGTGGCTGAAATTAATTTAACGTATACATTTATATATGTTGGCTTCGGATTCGACATTGATCTGCACAAATTAAAGTAACATTAATACTCAACAATCAACGGAAATTTCGTTAAGTATTTCGTAAAATAAAGTTACCCAATTAAAGATAAATATTCCTTATAGCAAAAGCCAAAATTTGAAAACGAGATGTTTTCTGGTAACATGGATGTATGTAGATACAAAATGCTTGTTTTTAATTGTTTGTGTCACAATTAATTCCATTTCATAACTACGCGCTGATGTCTATTCAAACGACACACGAACACTAAATATGGTACCATTTTACCTGTACCTAATAACGATAAAGCACTTTCTTATTGAAAATAATAAAAGAGAAAAGTTATCGCGATTTCCAAAACGTGTTTTTGTGACAGTTAGCGAATTACCTTTTTCTCTTATAAAGTGTGCGAGTTCATTCATATACTGCGTTTTAAAAATTCAGTTGTACATGTGTACTTATTTTGTACAGTTCGGTACAGGTATATTTTTGTATATTTTTATAGTATTATATTTTAAGAATTTGACTTTAATTCTTAAACTAGTATCGATGCTTTAATTGTTTTCACGATAGATTCGAACATATTTACCAAACACAGTATGTAACAATGAAAAGTATAGTTTAAAGTATGTAGGTGTTAATAAGAACTGGAAGTATTTATGTAAGCTACTTATTACTTAAAATATTTATGATTTGTCATTATTTATTTTGTATAAATGAAAATGTATGTGCAATTTTTGTTAGTTTGTAGACCAACCGCATTGTTGTCTTAGTTGTTGTGAATAACATCAATGCATGTGCCTTTGTGCACTATCTGCCTTGAATATAAGCCTACTTATACATGCCATTATGAGAGAGAAATGCAATTTCACATCACAGCATCCCTCCGTTTGATGCTAGATTGGGTAGGAAATGGGATGACTGTTCTGAACAAAATCAAGATAACCGAAAGTAATGTTATTTTAATTGACTTATAACGAAAGCAGCCTCATGTGCGCTATATGTATATAATATATATATGTGTGTGTGTGTGTGTGTGTGTGTGTGTGTGTGTGTGTGTGTGTGCGCTGTAATCGTTCTAATATAAAGTTTCATTTAGAAAATGTCCAATCTTTCTAGACATACTTAGTACACGGTGCCTATACCACGTGACGTTTTAAGATCTGATTAAGATTAAGATAAAAATTTTAAGAAAGTCTTTATAAATATTTCACAATTTTTTATGGGATAAAGCGGGGAGCTCACTCATTCGTGAGAGTATTCTATAAGTATCATGATTTTTTTTAAACAAATAAGTATTTTTTTCAGTAAAGTGCAATTGCGCGTTTGAATCTAAATGTATAACCTCGGCGCTTCGATGTACGCTAATTATAAAATATCGATAGTTACGACACGGTTTAACGCGCGGTTGTAAAACATGAAATGTTTATTTCTTGTGTTTAACTCGCTATAAATCCATTAATAACAACGGGAATATACCCTAAATTATTTTTTTTTGAAAGAGGAATTAACAAGCAACAAGATAACGTATAAACCAATAAAATCGGATAATTAGTTTTTGCATAAGATTGAATTTACTACAGTAAGGGTCAAATACTCGATTCATCTCCTATCATTATACACTCCGTGCTCATAATAAACCAGATGTAGTATACTTATACATGAAATATCACCATTTACAACTTATTAAATCCGTTTACACATATGAGAAAAGGATTTTTCCAACTATATAGAGATAAATTGAGTGCTTTTCGGTCTTCATATGAAGTGCTTTTCGGTTGGTATTTTGCCGATATATCCAACTTTGGTCATTAATACATCATGATAAACAAACGGTTGTATACATATGCATGAAAAATAACCATTTATAACTAAATAACCCGTTTACACACACTACAAACGAAATATTTCATATATATAGAGAGAACGTGCGTGCTTTTCGGTGTTTTCGGTGCTTTTCTGTGATTGTATGGACCCGTTCAAACGCACGATTGCACTTTACTGAACAAAATACTAACACAGATCTTAAAAAGTCACGTGGTATAGGCACCGTGTAGTAGTTTCCCTGTTGAAGAATACTGCATTCCTATTTAGTTTATATGTAACTGTAACCAAACCCAAAATGTTGACTTTCAAAAACTAAATCGGCAAACTATGTATATATTTTTCAAATGGATAATACGTACATTATGTTTGAATGGAATCTATCACGTTTTAGAAACAATCCTTCTGGAATTGTTTAGCATGCCTTTTAAGTGTATGTATACCCTTCTATGCATTACAACTCATATTTGTGTTAGAAAAAGTAATTTAAGTTACTAGAATTTGCTGAAATGTTCGTTTCAATATGGGATTACATGTTGAAAGTGTGAATCTAATTAATCAGGCCTATCATTATAACGAGCTACCCGATAATGTATAGCAAATGCTGAAATCCCAAGTCATTGCCAAATTGCCAAATTGCCAATTCAACGATCAATCATCATAGTGCTGCATCAAATTCGACAAGTATACTTATTTGTATACTAATTTGCAATTTAAATGTACTCTAAAAATAACATAAAATCTCACAAAGTGCTAAATAATATGATACTTGCTATGAATGTTCTATGTTCTGGATATGGATGAGATATGATGCAAAAAGAGCAGGAAATGATTCATTGGTTCATGTGAATACTCAGTATATCAAAATAGAAAACGACTTGCTAATTTCAAAGGCTTATCGACCAATTCACCATAAATGTTTTGCAACCACAGCAAACATACTGATTGGAAATACACATTCTTATTTAATTATATGTTTAAACGAGTATACACAAATCAGCAATATTTCTTAATGTTAATATTACATTTGATTACACTATTGAATTGTGTTCTGCATAAACAGCAAGGACAATATTTCCAAAAACGGAGTTATGATTAATGCACTCTTCTTTTATGTAATCGGTAATTGGGAACATAAGTGCATTACTAACTTGGGCTCTAAGTTTGCTTTAGTATGGGCCATGTTTTTTTTTTTTTTTTTTTTTTTTTTCTTTTTTCTTTTTTTGGGGGGGGGGGGNATTTGAAATCAAATATTTATCTATTGGACAATATGCGTTTCGGGTCAGAATATTTTGCCAAATCGATGAAAATAACTGGTTTATGAAGAGTATTATTTAATTGAGTGTAATATCGTATTTTACAATATGTACCTTCGTTCGTTGATATCGTTCCATAACTTATGCCAGGATAAATAGTATTATCAATAAACAGAATACACAGAATACCATGATGCATGGTGCTAACTGATTTGCAGAAGAACTCTATTCTATCAAAAGCACAACGTAAATGGTTATATGTGTCCTTTAAATAAGTGGCGGTAAATGCATTTTGCAAATTGACCTCAACGGTTGTTGGTAACGTCTTCACAAAGAAATCATAATTAGCATGTGGGCTTTGTAAATGAATGATCTGCATGTCCTTCATACTGATTAAGTATCACACGTAAGAAGAAACAAGAACACTGTCTCGGAAACGATAACACATGAATGAACCCCTCTTCTATTAATCTCTGATTATTAACAGCTTAAGAAGCTCATGTCGTGTTATTGAACTCTTAACGAGGATTTGGCAGATTAAGGGAATATGAACAAATTAATCCCCTTTTGACTTGATCGTTAAGTTTGTTTTGCTGATAATTGAAAATGATACCACACTTACAAAATTACAGATTGACAGGAAATATCATCAACAATTATGAGAATTCAAGACTTCAAATGTTAAATATAAGCATAGTAATATCAAATGTGTTCAATAAAAACAATTATAATACTTTAATAATATATATATTCATATTTGCATAAATTTTAAGACATTTAAGACATTTTAAGACATTAACACATAGTTTTATTAAATTTGAGCTAGTGTGTTTTTCTTCTGGTGGGAAAGACCAACGTGTTCCCTACATATGCGAATAATGAAATGTCAAAGCAATAACACACAGTATATTTTAGATTTGTATTGAGTGAAATATTTAATTATGTTATCCTCTCTGAATCAAATGTTCATCGATCTGGCTAACAAAGGTTTGACTGAATCAACGCATAGAATACACTAAAATACAAATACTTGCCATGGCGATTGAGATTTGGAGGAACAATGGTTTTTTTATGTTCGTGTTCGCTGAAAGCCAATCGTTCTCCATACGTATTGATATAAATGTTATTTTTGCCGCGAATAGTTCAAAGTCATTGTAAGTTAATGTGAAATGATTTATTTTCATTCAATCTAAAAAAAGCCTTTTTGCTTATTGAAATTACACATAACTTGTAAGACATATTGCGTTAAGAATAACATAAATGCTTAACACATACTTAATTGCATAAGGCCAAATGGGATGGTTTGACAAATGGTTCAGAGTGCTTTAAATGTGTTTGCGATTTGTGGAAGAGGCTACTTTTCACTTCAATTCCTTGATATGTGTTGCGTTACATTTAAATAACATATATAAGCAAACACATCACTAATGCATTTTTAAATATCAGTGTTTTTCTTGTTAGAGATGTATGGATATTTTACAACTCGTTGTACATCTTTTGTACATCGTTTGTGTAAAATAACGGCATCGGAAATCAAACATAACTAACAAAACAATTATATTTATTTTAGAAAGAAAATACAACTATTTCCAATAAATAAGTGTCTAACCTTAAGCTTTTAAACATCTCAGAATACGGATACCTTTAGTTTTATTAGCAGAATCTAGTTTATTTCCATTTCAAGATTTATTTTATAGATAACACTAGTATGAAAATACATTTTTTGTCAAGTTTCTTCTCAATTTGTGATAATAAAATTCCGGATTTACTAATTTTATCTAGCCTGATAACTACGGATATTGGCTGCATCTTTGTTATGCATATTGCTATGTTCAGCAATTGATATCAGTTTTTTACCATACGTGATCATCTATAACCAATGTTTGATTCCAGCTAATTATAAACATATACCTTAGCAAAATGTCATACTACAAACCGCAAAAGCATATTAACCATGTCTGCGCTGCTACATCTATACGTTGTATTGCAATACATGTTCAAGTTGTTTTATTTTATATAATACGATGTCTTGCTTATCTCTATTCATTGTACATAATTGCATTCCCATTGTCAAGTATAATTTTATTTTGCATGAAAACGAAAGTTAAGCCAAAACATTTTATGTCGCGGATCACAATTACGATAAGGCTGCAAAAGCAATAGCCCTATCCTAGATTCGTTGAATGAGTTGAGAGTTAATAGTGTCAATTTGAACGATTGAACGTTTTCAACATAAATTCCATTTGTATTGAATATAAATGCATTACAGTTATTACATACACATACAGCGCCCATTATTTGTTAACATACAATTATTTCACCAGCAAATATATATTTCTTCTAGAAACTGTACAAAGAGTTTCATAGTGTCACATATAATTCACACATCAAACTCTTACATAAATTTTATCACACCTATAAAAATAAAATCGTCAGAATGTACTTATACCTGAAATTTATATTTTAATGAACTTTATTATCAAACTTAATTATACGACTCGATGCTAATACATAGGTTATTGATTTATCTTTTCGTTGTCAGGTTATACTTATAATTGATAATAATAAGTTTTCCCATAGCTGTATGACACAAAAGGTATGTAAATTTGTATCACCAGATATGAACTATACTATATATTTTATTAGTTGTATTTTTATCACAAACATTTAATCTATAATATTGTAATGAGCTGGGTTTTAAGTACAAGAAAACTATTTACTTCTTAAAGACATGTGTTTACAGTGACGTTCTTTTGGTCTGGTGTGTTTACAAACATAATAAGCAGAATATGCACATGAATCTGATAAGACACAGACCCACTAACATATAAATCAAACCATGTTTGTTATTTACCATTTATGACCAAGAATCCTGCCACTGTTCTTTCTTGTAAAGTTGACTTGAAAACGGTCCGCTCAGAAACACACTTTCACTTAAATTATCTATGTTGAACACTAAATGTTTATGGTTTAAAGTAACTCTCCATGAATGTTGAGTACACATATTTTGCTAATCCATGCATGTCATATGAAAATCTTCATTAGTTAAATTGTGATTTGTAATTTTCACTGAAAATTGTGCTGTCATTCTGCATTGGCCGCCATCTTGAAAATACTGGATTGTGGGTAATTTTGCATAGCAACGCTCTGTAGTGTTTACTCTACTACACAGACGCTTATTTTTAGACATTCGGTAAGATTTTGAGCTATTATTAGCAGTTGATGTATACATATATCTAAAGTTATAGTCTGTTCTATCCATTTGTGAGCTTTTAACGTCTATTTTGATCTTAAAGTTGGTATCTAAGTGTCATTCTATACTTGTCCACATTCAGTTGTTTAGACCAATGAGATGGCAGTGGTGGACGGTTTTCTTCCACCATGGTGGACGGTTTTTGTCCACCAGTGGACAGGTTTTGTCCACAGTGGACAGATACTGGCCACCAGTAGAACGCCGGGTATATATAGGTGGACAGTTCTTGGCCACCAAGCTCATTCCAGTCAGAACACTCAGACAAGCAACATCTATGTCGATTTTCCCTTAAATAAATAATTTCCATAATAATGTAAAGTGGCTTTCAAGTGTTAATTTACTAAATATGAAATATGTATAGAGCTTCAAAATAGTAATTGTGTTATATTCAACTAGTCTAGTGAAATTCAAGTGGTGCATTGTTCTACTCACATTCTATATGGACAATTTCTATTGAAACATAATATTATTATTAAACTTCTGTATTACTATTTTTACGCTACCAAATTGAAGAATAAAAGAAAATGTTAACTGGACATTGTGTTGTGAATTTCGACGTCAGCGTAGTGCGTAGCGCCTACGGAGCGAAACAATATCAATAGCAAGTATTAAAGAGTCGCGAGCGCTCGTTGTATACGTCTAAACAAGAATACAAAAACTAACAAAAACGATTTAACTTATTTTCTGAGATGGTTCAACCATACCAAATAACGCGAATGATGTCGTAGACAGATTGTGTTGGGACGTGGGATCAAAAAGGGAAAGGCTTTTGCATTTATAAGATGAATGAATATGAATGGTGGCGTAATGAAGACCTGATATCAATGTATGACTGAACGACTGAATGACAATATGAATGATTGCATTTTGATAGGCTAATGCGCATCCATCCGTACCATTCGTAAAGCGTATATTCGAACAGAATGTCAGAATGTTTATTAATAAACGGGAATAACGAAAAAACAGTTCATGACGCACGATGGATCAGTATGATAAGGAGTGACTCTTACATTGCAATCAGCCCGTGTTAACAAATAGCTACCTTTATATTATTCCGGTTTTGCGCTAGACATTCTATTTGTATGAATAGTTTTAACTATATTTATAAATAAATTACTTGCAATATTAAATCCACTTTTGTACAGGCATTTTTTTCTTTTTCAGACAGATTGCTGTTAACACANTCACCATTTTTAATGGGATAAAGTGGGGAGCTCACTCATTCGTGAGAGTGTTCTATAAGTATCATGATTTTTCTTAAACAAATAAGTATATAGCTTTATACAAATAAGCGCCCATTGTTTGTTAACATACCATTATTTCACCAGCAAATATATATTTCTTATAGAAACTGTACAGAGAGTTTCATAGTGTCACATATAATTCACACATCAAACTCTTACATAAATTTCATCACACCTATAACAAAAAAATAAACAAATCGTCAGAATGTACTTATACCTGAAATTTATATTTTAATGAACTGTATAATCAAACTTAATTATACGACTCGATGCTAATACATAGGTTATTGATTTATCTGTTCGTTGTCAGGTTATACTTATAATTGATTTAAGTTTTCCCATAGCTGTATGACACAAAAGGTATGTTAATTTGTATCACCAAATATGAACTTTACTATATATTTTATTAGTTGTATTTTTATCACAAACATTTAAACTATAATATTGTTATGAGCTGGGTTTTAAGTACAAGAAAACTATTTACATCTTAAAGACATGTGTTTACAGTGACGTTCTTTTGGTCTGGTGTTTTTACAAACATAAAAAGCAGAATATGCACATGAATCTGATAAAACACAGACCCACTAACATATAAATCAAACCATGTTTGTTATTTACCATGTATGACCAAGAATCCTGCCACTGTTCTTTCTTGTAAAGTTGACTTGAAAACGGTCCGCTCACAAACACACTTTCACTTAAATTATCTATGTTGAACACTGAATGTTTATGGTTTAAAATAACTCTCCTTGAATGTTGAGTACACATATTTCGCTTATCCATGCATGTCATATGAATATCTTCATTTGTTTAATTGTAATTTGTAATTTTCACTGAAAATTGTGCTGTCATTCTGCATTGGCCGCCATCTTGAAAATACTGGATTGTGTGTAATTTTGCATAGAAACGCTCTGTAGTGTTTAGTCTACTACACAGACGCTCATGTTTAGACATTCGGTAAGATTGTGGGCTATTATTAGCAGTTGATGTATAAATATATCTAAAGTTATAGTCTGTTCTATCCATTTGTGAGCTTTTAACGTCTATTTTGATCTTTAAGTTGGTATCTAAGTGTCATTCTATACTTGTCCACATTCAGTTGTTTAGACCAATGAGATTGCAGTGGTGGACGGTTTTCGTCCACCAGTGGACAGGTTCTGTCCACAGTGGATAGATTCTGGCCACCAGTAGAACGCCGGATATATAAAGGTGGACAGTTCTTGGCCACCAAGCTCATTCCAGTCAGAACACTCAGACAAGCAATATCTATGTCAATTTTTCCTTAAAAAAATAATTTCCATAATAATGTAAAGTGGCTTTCAAGTGTTAATTTACTAAATATGAAATATGTATAGAGCTTCAAAATAGTAACTGTGTTATATTCAACTAGTCTAGTGAAATTCAAGTGGTGCATTGTTCTTCTCACATTCTATATGGACAATGGCTATTGAAACATAATATTATTATTAAACTTCTGTATGACTATTCTTACGCTACCAAATTGAAGAATACAAGAAAATGTTTACTGGACATTGTGTTGTGAATTTCGACGTAAGCGTAGTGCGTAGCGCCTACGGAGCGAAACAATATCAATAGCAAGTATTAAAAAGAGTCGCAAGCGCTCGTTGTATACGTATAAAAAAGAATACAAAAACTAACAAAAAACGATTTAACTTATTTTCTGAGATGGTTCAGCCATACAAAATAACGCGAATGATGTCGTAGACAGATTGTGTTGGGACGGGAGATCAAAAAGGGAAAGGCTTTTGCATTAATAAGATGAATGAATATGAATGGTGGCGTAATGAAGACCTGATATCAATGTATGACTGAACGACTGAATGACAATATGAATGATTGCATTTTGATAGGCTAATGCGCATCCATCCGTACCATCCGTAAAGCGTATATTCGAACAGAATGTCAGAATGTTTATTAATAAACGGGAATAACGAAAAAAAACATCCTGACGCACGATGGATCAGTATGATAAGGAGTGACTCTTACATTGCAATCAGCCCGTGTTAACAAATAGCTACATTTATATTATTCCGGTTTTGCGCTAGACATTCTATTCGTATGAACAGTTTTAACTATATTTATAAATAAATTACTTGCAATATTTAATCTACTTTTGTACAGGCATTTTTTTCTTTTTCAGACAGATTGCTGTTAACACACTTCTTCAGTGGACGTGATAATTCGCATGTCAGCGTATAAGTTTCAAGGACGCTAACAGTTGATGGATACGTGTATTCTTTCAGAATTAAGTGACCCCGTGTTTAAGCTGTCTCGAAAACGCAAACAATTATATTTCTCTACTAATTTAGCCTTTGCATACAAAGTGTATTACCAAATGTTCATCATATCCTGTAGACTAGTGAAAATTGCAAGGAACTATAAATCGTTTCTTCACACGCTCTTTTACATCATTTTAAAAGATGCCGTATAATTATTTTCTTTTAAATAGTTGTCACGTTATATTTAACACACTCAAGACAACACACATACTTGGGAAGTTTGCTATACATGAATATTGTCGAATATTCAATATCAATCTGTCATTAATAAGAAAATAAATAACTTTCATGTTTACAATATTCACCTATCGATACGACGATATATATCAATATATTATGAAAGCGGACATATTCTTGAAAACAATATTGGCAACAAACACATTTCCATGTTTTGTCATTATACATTAATGATCTACATTTATGGCTGTTTTAGCGAAATCCGCCCATATGATTTGGGTCAACAAACTAGAATTACGTATTTAAAAATAGGCAAAAACACTGTTGAACGGACAAAGGCTATTTTACGGAATAATATGTTAGAGTGCCAACATTATATAATATGTATGATGTTTACCACGAGACGCGGAGCATCGAGTGTGATTAGAAATATCGCAAGCCACAATTTTACATAATAACGATTGATTATGGCAACATTGAACTAGGGCACATCGCAGAATTATTCCATATCATCATCATCCAAACGTCCTCTACCAAACAAACGAAATATCATGTGTTGCCGTCTTGGTGATTTGGTATAGCAATTTGTTGTAAAGCTTCAGTGTGAAATTTGGGAGATTTTCGGGGGTTAAATTTTGATATTTTATATACAAATGTTGCATTTAAATGTTATTAGTAAAGAGAAATATGATGCTAAAGTGAGTTTGGTTTTACAATTGCTGTATGTTTACTCCGAACACTTTGTCGTTAACGTTGATATTATTTTGTATTTGCATTTAAATTTAGGCTTTTATAAGGCCCAGCTATAATTTGTTTACATACATGTATGATACCATCACTGAAATAGTCCCGCTAGTATGGTGATGAGAAATCAGGAACATCAATCGGCATAATACGGGATATTGTCATTCGCTTTTTAACTCACTGTTTCAAAAGGTGTGTATTTTGCGAAGATTTTTAAAACATATTTTATAAAAACTATACTCGACGACTGATGTTGCATATAAGTCAGTATGCTTATAATTGTTTTCATTCGCATGTCATCAAATGAGGTGATTTCGTTTTTTTATCGGTAGTTTCCAAATTAGACAATCGTATAAAGTTTGAAGTTACAATACAACGTAACTATATTATGAAAGAAAAATTTCCTTTCGTTACATTGATTTACTTCATTTTGGTAAATGTTGTTCTATAGGTTTATATTTTTTGTGAAACTTACAATTCTTCAAATGTACATTTCAAAAGTAAGTATTTCAATCCACGCACCTGAATTCGTGTAAACATAAGTCAGGTATCAATGTCTTAACTGCAATACGTAATATGCCTTATATACTACATAGTGATTAACTAATACACATGCCAATGTCTTATTATTAAAATTACAACACCGTTTATGCAAAATAATATTATGTAAACCTTTTGCCACTTTGCAATTTTGTTGTGCACATAATACACGTTGTTGTGTGTTTGTTCAACTTACCATTCAAACAAATTTAAGATCTTCATCTAAAATTATGTTATATAGTTGTGTTAATTGAAGTCGAATTTTGCACGCGATTGACTGTTTATAACCTCTTTTAAAAGCACGATTTCTGCAAGGTAGCCGCTATAGATAATCAGCAGATGCAGCAATAGCTTCACATATAAACAAATAACATTGAAGCATTTGTTAAAATAAATGACAAATATGAGGCTATACGAAGAAAAAACACTGTATGTATAGTATATTACATAAACACTTGATATGGTATTTCGTTATTTAAAAATGAGTAATTTAAGTTCGAATATTAATCAAATTCAGTTGAAGGCAATGTAAACTCTACTACCACACCAGACGTATCTTATTTAAGAATGCTGAAAGTGAGACATAAATAATAAAGTAGCCTGGTGAAGTTCTGCTGACGTTGAATACAACGCGTGTGAATTTTAAAAACCATCAGCGAATATTATAAACAATACTTCAATATTTTAGTTATGTTGTTGTTAGGCAAACAAATGCATCAGTATGTTCTTGATCTAGTGCAGAGGGTTTAACTTAAGTTCATGCGTCTTGCTAAAAAATGTCTACTTCTGCGAATTTGTTTTTGCCGTAAATGCGACAATTAATCACAATAATAAGTGCTAGATGCTTCATGAAAATCCTTTATGTTGATTAATCCAGTCAGCTTATTTGCTTTCGCACGATCACAATTAAATGTAGTTAAACTGGACAAAACTATTTATTCGAGGAATTTTATTGAACGTGAAACGTGTACTGCTGTTTGAGTGTGTAACGAGAAGTATTAGTAATATAGTAGTTACAATATCGATTTTCAAAACCAGAATGGAAATTTATTTGCACACAATTAAATTCCAATCATAATTATATGGTACAGACTTGTTGCACCCAAATGTCTTGCGACCGCCCTGCACAGACGTGCAATACGAAAAATCACCCCAGTCTATGCCATTGTGTGAACACATTGTATTTTGACCTATTAAGCACAGAAAAAACATTGTTTCTCTTTTTGTCTGATGAAAACAATTTGCCATTTGGACTACGCTAAAAGATAAACGTTTGAGGCGTTTATTGAGATACTTGGCTTTTTTTGTACCAAATCTTCTGAACTGTTGTTCTTTTTATATTCATAAAGATGTATCTGTTTTTAAGACATATGACTAAGATCATATACAGTTGCTTGAATGAGTTTTTAGCTGGTGTTCTTGCAAAACATCTTCCTTTCGATGTGCAATTTGTTTTCTTTTTTTCTCAACCATGTAGCATAGTGTTGTTTTACTTATATTTTTTTGAAAATCAACTGAAGCTTCACCTTTATTATAATTAAACAAGTTGCTTTACACACGGAAAATGTTATAGAATGAAGAATAACAAAACCCTTTGTTATATCGATCATCGGTTGTCTTCAAACATGACATCATTTCACCATGTAACACGCTAAAAGAACGTACTCTTAGAAGGATACCGACGATATGAGACAGAAAGCAAGCATGCATGACCAGGAAAATGACATGAACTATCTTGTAAACATGAATGCTATCGAGTTGTGTTTAATTTGATTTATAAATATATATTATTGGTTCAATAAATAAAATGTGTTTTTACTTCAATTTAATTCTTATCAAACAAGCTACTATCAGCGTTAAGCCGATACCGAATGTTTGACTCTGATTGTGCAGAAATAAAATTATGTGTCAAATTAAGAAAACAGCACAGAATAGTTGGGATACCAAGTACATGCTATTATATACTTACCTACGGAACAAATAATGTCCAAAACTGGAATGTCGTTAATCTGTAGATACACTTGTTTTGTATGTTTAATCTAGTACTCTAGACGGACTGGGACTTTCCATTTACAAATAGTTCCTGCTACCGTTCATGACAGAAATAATAAGTTAAAGCCTTTACATTCCATTATTATCTTCCATTTGAACAACGTCCTGGGATAACTTAAATAATTGTATAATCGCCGCATTAGCAACATTGTACTTGTTTATGCTGTAATTTGTTATAAAACACGAACAGAAGTAAGTCCATAGACGGCATCGACCAACATTTAAATAGTATTTAAACACAGGAAAAGTTGACATTTTATATACTCTTTAGAATGTTGAGGAAAGCATTGAACTGTTATCCACGTTCCTGGAATGAAAACCGTGAAGTTGTTTGTGTTTTATGCTCTTAAACTTATACAAATACATATTAAAACATTATTTGTATTATCGTTACCAATTGATATAAAAACATTCAATTGACTACCGCTGGTTTCCGCTCTGCATGAAGAAGGTGATATTGTTTAGATTTGGTATGCTCGATTCGATTGCAAAATTGGAATTGATGATTCAACGCAAAGAGCTTTCATTTAATCAATTATCAAAACTGGTATTATTACACATTCAAATTCAAAATGTTAGTTTGATAGAATATCCGAGCATAGTTAAATATGTCTTGGAGGTTATGGAAATCGCCGTATTTCAATGTGCAATGTGGCATCAAACGTCATGATCTGAAAAAAGCAAGCTTATATTGATTCAGTAATTTCAATTTGACGCCATCCAACGGTTATAAACATTGCGGCATATAAAGAGCTTTCAAGATTTCACTATTTAACAAACTGCAGTGACAAACAAATCTTTTTATGGGAGTTCATCTGAATCACAAAGAATAATAATCGATGATTTTGATAATGAATTAAACAATTTGTGCTGAAGTATTGTTTGAAGACAAACTAGAAACTATACCATTCGATTCTATTATCTCGGAATACGTCGATTATGATGAAATCATGTTTAAGTGACCCCAGCTTTGTTCTACTATGTGTATATGTTGTTTCGTTTTGTGCAGTACTGTACTGTTTTGGAGTTTGGTTCCTTGCGATAAATACAGGACCACGAAGGTGTGTATGATAGAAATGCAATACTGCTGGAGCTTCTTGAGTTTCACTTCATTTTATTGACTTTTATATGGAACACATGCTGTTGGACGTGAGTTAGCGAAATATAATCCACGGCTTAAATATATCACCAAACGTTATTCAACACCAAAAAATGGTGTAAACAACAATCACAGTTAACAGATAACGAAACCCGAGCAGTAGAGGAATAAACTGAAAACGGTTATTAACACCATAATTCATGCATCATACATGCTTACTTCAGTAAGGCCAAAAACAAATAGGTCCGTTTCCGGTAGAGAAATTTCTACCGAGCAGGAAACAACTTAAAATCTATCGACAAAATATAACCAGGATGGAAAGGAACCGAATGTCTTTCTAAAAAAAGTTAAGACTGAAATAATGGATGTTGAATATCGAGTTTCAAAAATGTCACTGGAAGCATGGTATTTGAGACAATTGACGATATCACGCGTTATCGGCGTGACTGCAACAAATAACGATGAGCGTTGAAGTGCCAAACAACAGGTAAAGCATAAATCAGCGGTTTCGCACAATATCGAGCATACCATGATGCAAGGTCACATGATACATGTGCTTGTTTCCTTTTTTACCAGAAGCAGTCACTGTGGACTGACAAGTAAACCGTTTGGACAAAAATTATCGAACCTATAGAAATCGTGACAAATTGTATATTTAATTGAATTCATAGTTGACCAATTCATTTCACTATCTTGACAACATACATAGTGTCTATGCCAGCTTTATTTCAACCACACTTTTCACACTAGGTGTTTTGTACTTATGACTCGTCTGTGCAGGGTATATACTTTTGGATTAATTACCTACGTGATTATCAAATGGTTGGATTTTTTGCATTCAACATAATTGGAGATGTTTAATTCATCATCAATGTAAGCGAAAAATATAGGCCTCCTACCATCCCACGTAAACAAACGCTTCGCGTGAATATATACGCACTATTAATTGTATTTCGTTATAAGGTGCTTACGCAAATGATACATTAGGATGTATATATTATGAAAATATTTTTAAAGTTATAATGTCAATAAGTCAGCTATTTAAACTTCCGAGACAGGTATTTATACCCTTTTTTAATTTTATTAATTGTTTAAATGTCGCGCACTTTCCAGCCATATCAGCAAGAAAGTGATCAGCGTCTATTTCGTATCAAAAATCGCTGTATATCTCGACTTTACTCTGTGCGGATTTTCTAAGCGGAGCTGTTATTAGATCATCCCGCTAAGTCAAGTCGAGATATTTATCGCATATCACTTCGCAATAAACGCAAATGACTTTCTTTTTGATATGGCTGGAAAGTGAGCGGCTTTTAAAAATATATATTTATTTTGTTTGTAACGTGATAACACCCTCTGTTAAGTATTACTACCAATACATAAATAAAAGAACTAACATGTAATACATTGATCGGGAATGTGTATTCAATGTTGATGGGCTATGAGATCTTTTTAACAAGACGGAGTTGTGTTTACACTTATATTTACTTCACGTTGCCGTTTCTTTATGAAATTACGTTGATCAAATTATTGACGTTTTCATTTAAAAAACAAATGTTTTGATTATCACTTGTTTGATTCTGTTGTATTTTAACTATTTTTTATTAGTTTGACTGGGATTTTATTCCAATTGTTGTAATATAATATTGTTACTTTTACAGGATAAATTGGTATGCAGATAGAGTGTAGAATTTATTATTGGATCGCTGGTCTTTATATTATATAAAACATTAAAATATTATGTAAAGGACAATGCATAATCAAATACTACTCATTAACCGATATCGTTATTATTGCTATCTACTTATGTTTTTGGAATCATTATAAAAACATAAATTGTTTCATAATATCATATACAAGCATCATAAACTGTGCATGTTTTAATAAGCATGGCGTGGTATCGTTTCAGAAATAAAAATAAACACTGTTATAGTTATTTTCATCTCGCATAGGACAATTAATACATTTTATACGTAGCGCTTTATAGTTTAATCTATGAATAATCGTATACGTTTCTCACGTGCTCCGGATTTAATATAGTAATATTAAGGAAGTAAAGACGCCACGCATTACATTCTACTGACATTTCGTCTGGACAATCGTGCTGTGCCACATGCCTTGTTTATAATTTATATGTCATGCACTCTTTTTTTTTAAATACTTCCAGGTGGTAAGATTGACCTTCCACTTATAACGAGTGTTATGTTGATCGTATTGAGTTAATTTCCCACCAGCAGCTTACCTATCTTAACAACGCTCACACTGCAACGACTTTATGTTAACTATTCTTATGCTATCTTTATCGCCATTAACAATAACTTCCATAGACTTGAGGAACCTTATCGGGTTTAAATCTAGAACCTAAAACGAAATTTTCCTAGACATTACTTTTTTTACTGATGGGATTGCATATATATAATTGTTCATTGTTTTGTTTAATATATCCTTTACATCAAGTTGCTTAACTGTGCTGAATGTTTATTAGAAATAAAAATCTTAGCAAATTAGTTTGCATGTCTATTTTAGCATTTATCATTAAAATGTGGTTCTTTTTAAACTATGGATGTTATGTTTTTGCCCATATTGATTGAAAACATCAATATTTAACTATTTTAAACCATGACAATGTCATATAATTACTTCCAATACGTACACAGTTAACGATTCAAATGACGCTATCGGTGTACAGCGATGACACAGGTTTTCAATTATTATAAACATAAAACAATCAATAATTGTCTCGACGACAGACCTTTTTTCAATACCCTTGCAACTATGCTGGAAACTACTTGTGGAAACCATGCCGACGTTTCAAAGACGACGACTACTAGATAAAATGAATATGAAGTTGCTATTGTTTGTTTTTCCTTCCGATCATAACATAATGCAATGATTTTATCCAGTCAAATATCCATCTTAGTTGGGAGAACATGTAGAACGTTAAGAAATCACAACTTTTCTGTGAATATGTGTTGTAAGCAAACATGAGAACATTTTGGTTGGGTAAACGTTACGATATCGGCGTATGTCAAAGAAGAAGAATTATGGAGTTTGTCGAAAGACAATCATTTAAAATTATAAACATCGAAACACGAATGTATAATTATATATTAAATTAACTAAACGCATTCATACGCGTGAGTTTTTCGACGTGTGACGAATTAGAAAATTGACATTGTACATGTATACAATCTCATAAGGGACCTTTCTCAAGCACGTCGACAAACAACTGTGCGTTTAACTGCGCACGTAATGAGGTCCATGTGACTGGTTTGTTTTGGTGAATATCGGCTTTGTTTTGAACGTAGTTACGATCAATCATTATCTAAGTTTGAACTATTTTGTTCAAGCGTATCAAGTAAAACGTTTTTAAAATAGGTTAAGGAAAAGAAGATAAATAATTGTCTCCGTTGTTTCCGATATTTTTCCGCATAAAAAAAAATGTAAAACAAACAACAACAACATAGCTGCTATTAAAGACAAGTGTTCAATGGTAAATGCAACATAAACGTTAAGATCATAGAGTTACCGTGCATATGTCATAAGTCAGTCACGCTGGCCCGAGGTAAAGGTCAAACTCGAAGGTTACTAGTTTTGAGCCTCCAATGTTTGTGTCAGTTCAATATCGCCTGCCATTGGATTATGGTCATGATAGTTTATATCTGTTAGTAGATGTGAAGCAGGAATGAGTCGATAATATTGGCTCAAAGTCATTGTCATCACCTTAAGGTCGTTTGAGCTAGCAACATGCTTATTGCCTAATTTAAGATCATGTGTGCCTCTTATATTTGACAAAAAGTTATGTCCCAAACACGAACATCTAGTTTCTATATATCCATACATATGTTCAGCAATAAACTCTTACAAAATGTTCCACTTTGATGTTGATCTTTATGTTATCGACTTGCATGACGGAGGTGACGCCTCTCCTTGAACCGGTTATCAATTGTGCAACTTTATTAAGAAATCACATCATGCATTAAGTAAACTGCTAAAAGAGTGTTTACGTCACATTAGTCCTCGTGTAATGACAAACATGACAAATGGAAAACCAATATACCAATATGTTTTCCAACAATTATGATCATATTGTTTTAGTTAGTTGTTTATTCTCGTAAGTATTGAGCTGGATTGTCTTGTATAAATGATGGAGATGTCATTTTACATCGGATTAAAACAATAGATATTTATCATACTAACAGTTTCCTGTATGTATTTACTGCTAAAATTCAGCCAATCTTTTTTTATACATTGAAACCACATCAATGGATACAGTTCCTCCGTCATAACACCGGTAGGGTCCAGGGGACAAATAACCCAAACCGTAGATATGTAGTAAACATGTCTAACTTATTGTAGGTTCTCTTTATTTCAATACCACTGGAAAGAAATAATAGAGAGTATTGTCAATCTATTCGAATGCAAGATCATTGTTCAGGTCGACATACATGAAGACAAATATGTCAATAGCGAAATGTCTTGGGAATATCAATTGCTTGCAAAAAATGAGTTGTTTCCAGAAGACTTACAACAAAAGTTGTGAGGCATTTTTTAGAATGCACCTATCAATTCGACAAATATAGTCAAACATACTTCATATTGTGCAGTCATTGTAATAACTTTGACAAACGTAATACGGAGCATTGTTATTAACTGTGAACATACTTTGCAAATGGCCGTCTTGCTACATTTGGTGTAAAAGACTTAAATAATGCGTGGGGGTAATCGCACATTTTTTAAACCGACAATCTGAAAATAAGAACATGAATCAAAAGCTAAACATTTTGCAATAGGTATGACAAATTTAATGTTTGAAATATATATTTATATACTTTAGAGTTTCATATTGTGTCCTTCGCCGTATAATTCCTATGTTTGATACTGTTAGGCGATTCGTGAATTGTTTAGTTAATATATTCAAAGCGAGGTATATTCGAACAACTATTACAGCCAGCCGTGTACAACTATCAATGTATGCATATGTGAAACGGAAACTGTATCAGTTAAGAGAAGTTTGATATATAGGCAGCCAACCAACGCAATTCTCATTCAAACAGAAAATAAATTTGCTTAAGAACGATTGAACTTGTTATAAGGAATTACCAAGAACTTGTATTATTATGAAGCTTACATAGGCCTTTGGGTGGTGATATGTCAATGCATCAAATAAAGTGAACGTGCGATCTGGTAAACGTATCCGTACGCTTGGTTGTGAATGTATTGCTGCTAACTGTAAAGACGGCTGTTTTAGAAGTCGGTTTTAACCCCTTACTGAATTGCGTTTTGATATTACTAAAGTGCCTTTCTTAAGTATGCAGACATGCAACGTTTTACGGCGCAATACATATGTCACATGTGAAAGGTCCGTGTGGGTTGTAGGTTGCTTATAAAATAGCTATGAATTAACGTGAATTATAGTAATAAATCCAACTTAAAATCACATATGAGTATATCCGTAAGCATATTGTCTGAACAATACAATTCAAGCTCCACTGGAGAATATGTAATGTAAACTTATGTTTTTATGACAAGTGACCTGATACCGGATAAAGCAGAGCGTTAAAGAAGGAATGTAATACTACTGACGTGATATTCTTAAGACTTACAATGAATGTGAATATAACATTAATTAATATACCGTCTATATCTTTAGTTTTAAATGACATTCCATGCATCAACTTAATGTGGATATAAAACGATGATATATGCCGTTCTCGTACCGAAGTAGAGGGTGCATTCACAATTATGACACTTTTGAGTTCCACGTGTCGAAGTGGAAACGGCGTTCGCCTAGCGACAGTGAGTTGCGATTTCATGCAAAATACGATCCAGTTTTAACAACTTTACTTTTAATAGAGCCGTATTGTACTTTTACAAGACATTTCATACTCATATCATGGATCTTTATTGACAACGAATAATTGACTTGCATCATTGAGTACACATTATTCTGATTAATCGCAAAGCACATTTTTTTATTAAGTGTGTTGTTCAGATTTCAAATTCAGATTTTGATTTTAAACAGCTATGCAACGTGCCTGTTTCGCGACCAATTTTCAGGTCTATGTTCTTCTATACATTAATTAAGAGTTTCAATGACGCAATTATAAACATATGTTATTTGAGAAATGGTCTAAAAACGAAATTATGTTATGAGCCCTTTTTCCTTTTTGCTTCGTTTTCATAAAATAGCTCCAACATTGTAGATTCATCATAAACTTTTAGAACTTGATCTCAATCTTACAGGTTTTAATTGTGTTAATTTACTTTCAGTACGTGCCGGTTAACACTTTGAGAACAGTGTTCCTCAAAATAAACCTTTAAATACATGCGTCATTCCATTAACTGATATGGAAACCGATATACGAAATGCAATTACAATTACATTTCAATGAGAATTGCCTTCGTGGTTAAACTTATTATATTAATGATCAACGAATTGCCTGTAATATAAGATCCATAAACGTCATCACACAGTTAAAAGAATAATTGCATTTGTGCTAGCACATGACAAGCGTGCTCAACCATAAGTGAAGACATGTAAGGTTTATAAAGCCAAATGATATTCATCTATGACCAAACACTATATGTAGTAATCACACGTGGGTGATACATGAAGTGTGCCCAGATAGTCATACATTGCTGACCTACATTGTATTGTAACTAATTGAAGTAGGTTTTACAAAGAGCTAATCAATTTTTACCAAAAGAGAAAGAACAATGACGTATGGAAATAAAGCATCCAGAATCATAATCTCTAGAAATATTCCTGTTACAATCCGCCAGTCTTTTGTACTCGAAATAAATGTTACTCATAATACTAACTGAACAGTGTATGTATCCCATCTGTTTTGGTTTGAAACTTTCAATGTTTGTATATTATGGTATATGCGTAGTTTCATCTTTGCAGATGATGTGAATACGTAATATTTGTAACAGAAATTGAGGTTATTATTTTGTATTAAGTTGACATGAACTGCATATACTGTTATACTGCACAAAAAAGCGCAAAAAAGCGTCTCACCTGTAAGGAATATTTGGGCGATTCACGTTTAATCAATCAAGCAAATGGTTGATATCTTTATGTAAACTTGTTTTCAATATATGACGCCTGCTGACAATTCCATCAAAACGATCGGTTGATAACGAGCCGTCGTCTTATATACTTTATTACACATGAACAAACAACTATGATTCTACAATAACATCATAGCAAATATACTTTAATGTGTGTGTGGTGATCAATGATGTATTCTTTTAATTGCACATGCATGGTATTTATTATATATATGTATTTAAAAACATAGTTTGTGTTTGTAAGGTGCACTTTTCTGTCTTATAAAACCAACAACACTTAAATACGTTTGATTAACCCTTGAAATGCCGCTTAAACAAATCCGTTAACAATTGTGTCATTTAAAATTCATATTACAACATATACCTGAAGTTGAAACAAAATTAAGGGTGATTCCAGAACTTTTAAATAATTACAGCGATTTTTAAAGATTTCATATTATTGTATTTATTAAAACATTATTTAATATTTAATAACCAAACATCATTTATATCTGTGCTGTTGATGTTTTTCTTCTCTTTAACGCACTATGTTTGGCGTGATGTATTGCCTTTAGCCATGTCCTCATTAAAACACTCTAAACGTCAGACATGCAGAACACATTTACTAGAAATAGCAATGCCGTGCATGTCAAAATTATGATTTTATCAGTCATGTACACAATCATACTGGATGTTATTTCATCTTTACTTAGTAACACGCCAATGTGCAGTTTCAAAAGGGCAGATGTCGTGTTAATAACCCGACGACATGCAGCATTGCGTGCAATGCCCCTGTTCCTCTAAAGCCAGTGTTATACAGAATAGTATTTAAGCACACACCACACGTTAATTTAGTTTGGATGTGTATTGTTAATTAAGCAATTAAATAATTTTTAAAACGTAAGGGTTTGTTCAACTCAAAAGACGTTTCTCAGTTTGTTATCAATATATGTTAACTGTAAGTTATTAAATTGTTTCAAAAGTTATTTAATAATCGATGGTGTGACTGAAAATAAATATTGCAAACTAGTGTGTTCATTTTTCAACTCTAGAGTCATCAGAATGGGCAAGGATCTCCATTGCACACAATTAAACTTATATCCTTATGCATGTTGTCGTTGGTTCAATCAGTCCGTTAATGTCATAGAGTTTTTTTGTGTTAATGACATTACCATTGGTTGTATTAAGCTTATCCATCTTCCACCGACAAAAAAGCCGATGACGTCGTTTGATGACCCAATAACGATCTCTATTCAAGCGAATATGCGTTACAGGAAGAATACCAATTAACATAACATAACTGTTATTGGACAACCACGTTGTCGTAGTTTCAAACAAACCGTTATATAGCATTTGTTGAGAGAAGTAACGCAACAGACACAAACAAATCCAGAACGGCCAATATTAAACCAAATCGGTACCTTAAACAAGTTGAAGTGTGTTCTATTAAAAGCATGAGGCTGCATTATGTGGGGATCCTTGAAACCAGTTAAATGGAATGAAGACCATTTCTAGTTCAGTAATTAAGTGGATTTATTAAACGACAACAAACAATACACACTACACAAACACCATTGTGACGGCAAATGCGAAGCATTGAAGGTAGACATTGGTGAGCGGTTTTACCATGTGATTATATTAAATAGTTTGCATTAAGTCATTTGAGTATAAACATATAAAACTGGAAATGGATCACGGACACTGATTCATCTACAACACATGTTGGGACAAATCCAATATATACTATATATATAACAGATACACACAGAGAAAACCTTGAGCCAAACTTGTTTGCAATCGAAATTAGATTTTTATGATCATCTACACATTTAGGTAATTCAACTTACAAAGGAATTAAAAAGAAAACATGTTGGGTGTATATATTCTTTAGTGGGACAACATAGAAAGGACTATTCTGCCAAATGTCATCTCTTGACGAGCATCTAAACACCACGTTCATGAAGTGTAGAGCGAAGTCAACCCAGTTATTAAATAGGAGTTAAACGCAGAGTAACGGGACGTGAGGGCTTATTTATGGACGTATGTACCAGTGCAATGCTTAGTTCCTTCCAATCCGTGGGGGCTGTTTATTGTTAAGTAGTTTTTTAATGTCGAAACGTATTAACTGAGAACATTTTTCTCATAGATACAATAATTAAGAAATATTGTGATTTAATATTGAACGGTATTTTATTATACAAATCGAACAATTTATTCAATATAATGTGAGGCATGGTGAACTGTTATTTACTGGTCTCAAATTATCCATTTACATTGTACTACTGGTTCTTTTATTTGCATTTTATGTTAAAAGACGTGCTGACCTTGTGACCCCTTAACACCAACTTATTTGTGGCAAAACCAAGTGCCTTAAAAGGCATATAATAAAATAATTTAACAACACATATTTTGATTGTATTTAATGTTAATATCGTTTACACAAAACAACTGTGTTTATAATGATTCAGGGCCGAGTGCGAGGTTTTTGGCTCCTTTGAACATGATTAAACACACTTTTCTAACCATTGATCGTTACAAGGCGGTGACCTCAGTTGTGTTATTGTATTTATGTACGTGTGTGTCGCATTTAGTGCAATTGTTTTGAGTATCACTGTCATAGTATTGGCATCTGTCATAAACAAGGACCTAATGAGATGATAGGATTTTACCTCATGCTGGTGCAACTGAAGCTTCACTTTTATTATTATTAAACTAGAAGGT
Organism: Dreissena rostriformis; assembly: GCA_007657795.1. NCBI lineage: Eukaryota > Metazoa > Mollusca > Bivalvia > Myida > Dreissenidae > Dreissena > Dreissena rostriformis. The sequence goes on from VMBQ01000040.1 coordinate 64,868, forward strand.
TCACTAATGGAAAATGTCATCGAATTTAGTCTAACTAAACCCTTTGTTATATCCAAAATCGGTTGTTTTCGAACATGACATTACATCATAGGTAGGAACTCTTTGAAGGACACCGACAATATCACACAGAAAGAACGCATTTTTGACAGGGATAATGACATGAAATATAGGGTAAACATGAATGTTACAGAGTTGAGTTTAATTTGATTTATAAATATATATAAACGGTACCATAAATAAATAAAATATAAGCGTGAAGCCGATACCGAAAGTTTGATTATGTTTGTGAAGGACTACACTTTCTATATATGTGTTAACAAATTTCACAGCACAGCAGTGTACGTGTTTTGATATATACTTTTCTTCTGTAGAAATTATGTCAAACACTGGAATGTCATTGATCCTAAAATACACTTGTTTCGTACGTTTTATCTAGGAGTATTTTCTTCTTCAAGTTCTATTTTTAAATTTAAAAGAAATGTCATTTTTACATGTTGAAGCTATTTTTTTTCTTTTCGTAATGCACGGCTAATCAAGAAATCAATTATTTACGGTATGTTGTGAAATAGCAAACTTGGCTGAAGAAACGGAAAAAAAACTTTTTGCTTCTACAACCAATGTTAATATAACTGTCACCATATAATACAACATTACAAGTCTAGTAGCGAAATATGAGGACCAGGATAAAACAAGTCATGTCAAAACAATAACGCAATGCAAGTTATAAGCGACGGATAACCAAAGCTGTTCCTTCATGAAAAAAGCAGTAAATGCAATAATTATTCGAGAGTGTAGAGACAGCAGTTGTGGGGATGAAAGTTATTTTATCGGAAAACTCCTTCTTAAACGGACTTACCATTAAACAATCTCTGCTGCTACCGTTCATGACAGAAATGACAAGTTAAAGCCTTTAGATTCCATTATTATCTTCCATAAGAACAACGTCCCGGTATAACATACATGAAAATAATGTTATAATTACCGCATACGCAACATTGGTATTTCTTGGGCTTTAAATTGTTATACACACGTACAGTTCATAGAAGGCGTCGATTTATTATTCAATAAACCTAAAACGATATAAAACTACTTTAGGAAGTCATCGTGACAATGCATTACATAAAACATATCTTACTTGATGTTGATGGTCTTTAAATGAAAATTATTGTGGTCAGTTAATTTTGTTAACGATAAGCTTACGCTGTACAAAATGATTTTCATACTTTGCACTCAATGAAAGAAATATGTAATATAACGAAATCCAAAATAGTAAATGTTTTTTATTAGACTCAATCAGAACTCGTAGATAATCAGCTAAAAGTATAGAACAAATTGTGAACAATAAGTTCGGATTAAATCCCCATAATCCTTTGCTGAAATAAGCTAAAATGTTTAGCCGTAGTGCTCTTGTGCGAACTTTATTTGTTTGCTTTATTAGTCAGAATGATGATAAGATGGAACTACACGAATACACCACCAGTAATATTCAAACATCTTCATGAAAGTACGCCCCATTACAAGAAGGCCTGCGCTCGATCTCGTTTCTTTTTTTTATTTACACGACTCTTACTAGAGCTATGTCTTTCTGACCTTGACATATAACTATACAAACACCGCGTCGCAACCATCTTGTAAATATACTAAAACGATGGTGGTCAAGTCGGCAGAAGTCGCTGTTTGTTAATTTACACAAGCATGCGACCACGCATATACAATTCAATATAATTACACAATATTCATAAATAAATAAATATAAAAACATGTCTGCCATGAGCCAGTATAACTGTGTGATATCTAATAACAAAATTGCGATTTTTGTATATTTAAGGACATGCATTTGCACAACTTTGAAAATTAAAGCACATTTACTGATTTAAGATTGTGTGAAAGAAAGCCTTAAAACAAACAACGCAATATTTGATAAAACACACGTATACACGTGTCTTCATGCCTCTCAAGAGAAACTTTTAGTATAGATTTAAAATGCTATATTGCATATCGTGTTCTTAATATTTTGATTACTATTCCAAAGACAGCAGTTCCATACGAATTACATCATGTCATTCCTATTACACAACGTCAATTGAACTAAACATAAAACACACATACAATGTATATCCGACATTTAGTGAACATTGTTCATATATTTGAATTGATGTATTTATTAGCACATTTATTTGTATCTTGATGACAAGGTAGCAACAGATTTATTGACTGAATGTATGATCATGTGTGCCTCTTTATTATGAAATCCCGTATTGTGCATAAACTTATGGCCACAACACGAACATCTTGTGCCTCTATATCCATAAATATCCATAAATATTCAGCAATCTACGCTCAAATCAAGTTCCACTTGACCTATATGTCATTGACTTGCATGACGAAAGCGACGGTTATAGCGAAATGTCTAGGGAATATAAAGTGCTTGCCAGAAATGAGTTGTTTACAGAATACTAAAAACTAAAATCGTNAAATATACTAAAACGATGGCGGTCAAGTCGGCAGAAGTCGCTATTTATTAATTTACACAAGCATGCGACCACGTTTATACAATTCAATATAATTACACATTATTCCTAAATAAATATAAAAACATGTCTGCCATGGGCCAGTATAACGGTGTGATATCTAATAACAAAATTGCGATTTTTGTATTTTTAAGGACATGCATTTGCACAACTTTAAAAATTAAAGCACATTTAATGATTTAAGATTGTGTGAAAGCTAGCCTTAAAACAAACAACGCAATATTTGATAAAACACACGTATACACGTGTCTGAATGCCTCTCAAGAGACACTTTTAGTAGGGATTTAAAATGCTATATTGCATATCGTGTTCTTAATATTTTGATTACTATTCCAAAGACAGCAGTTCCATACGAATTACATCATGTCATTCCTATTACACAACGTCACTTGAACTAAACATAAAACACAAATACAATGTATAACCGACATTTAGTGAACATTGTTCATATATTTGAATTGATGTGTCTATTAGCACATTAATTTGTATCTTTATGACTAACGTTGCTCATAGTAAGTGCAGTGTTTTGCTGTAATTGGTTTTTACTAACATGAACTTTCTCGGTGATTTGTCTGTGAAAAGCAGTATTAATCATTGCGCACATTTCTTCATCGTATTCAATGATTACAATCTACAGTTTAAAAGTATTAAAGAAGTAAGGTTTAAGACTAGTCCGTATTGATATTTACAACACGACATTCGCATATCTGCAGGTACATGTATATATTCCATTATAGTATTATGTTTGCCTGTGGACAGTTTTTACAATTTATTTTTTATTTTTGTTTACAATTAAACATATAAATGATATATCACTAAGAGACAAAATATTCGCGAATGCAGCTTGACCAGTAAATTGGAATTTAAACTGAGATGGCTAGCTGTTATTACCACGCCATTAGATATATCCGAAGACAGGCACTGTGTCTCGGTGCAGATGGAACAGACGATTTTTTACGGGAGTTCATCTCAATCACAAAAATAATAATCGCTCATTTCGATTTTGAATTAAAACTTGTTTATGCTGAAATATTGTTGAACGTGAAACAAGAAATTGTGAAGAAAGACTGCTATCGATGTTAAATATACCATTCGATGTAATTATTCCAGAATACGTCGATTGTACTGAAATCATGTTGTACTATTAAATGTAAGATATGATGATGGAGGTGAATGAGCAATATGTAATCCACGGCTTAAATATATCACCAATTAGTATTCATGGTGTTTACAACACTGACTGTTGACAGATAACAAAACCCGAGCAATAGAGGAGTAAACTGAAAAAGGTTATCAACACCATAATTTATGCTGAAAATTGGCATTTCAAATCAGTAGCAGAGAAATTTTCACTGAGCAGGCAACAACGAAAAATCTATCGAGCAACGATTGCCAGTATGGAAAGGAAGCCGAATGCGTTTTAAGAAAGTTAAGACTGGATGTTAAACATTGATTTACATTAATGTCACTGGAAGCATGGTAATTGCAGGCAATTGGTGTTGTCATGTAAAAGAGCGTTTTCGGCGTGACTGCAACAAATAACGATGGGTGTTGAAGTGCCTTACAAGAGGTAACGCAACTATAAATCAGCGGTTTCGCAAAACAACGAGCGTACCATGATGCAAGGTCACACGATACATTTGTTTGTGTATTTTTTTACCAGGAACAGTTGCTGTTGGCTGGCGAGTAAAGCGTCTGAAAAACAACTGTTGAACTAATAGAAATCGTGAAACATTGTCAGATTTAATACTTATTTTACCAATTTATTCAACCATCTTGACAAAATACAAATTGTCCATGTCACCCTCATTTTATCCAGAATGTTGCACACTCAATGTTTTGTTCTTATATGTCTTTGCAGGTAAATACTTTTATTAAACTATTTTCTTCAAGCGTAGAACAGTTTTTAATATATTAAGGAAAAGAAGATAAATAGTGTTTTTCGATGTTTATCCGCATGAAGAAAACTGTATAAAAAACAACAACATAGGCGATACATTGAAGGCAAGTACCTAATGGTCAACGCAACAAAAACGTTTAGATCATAGAGATAATGTGCATACGTCATAAGTCATTTTTTCAATATCGCCTGTATAATTTGAATCATGTTCATGAAATGTTTATGTCTTTTAGAAGATGTGCAGAAAGAAAAATCATACTGACTCAAGGTCATTGTAGTCACCTTAATGTCAAGAGTCATGACGGGATATTTGATGCTGCGTTTTGCACATATCAGCAAGCTCAACTGGGGTAAACTGGGGTATATGACCACAACGTTTAAAATTGGAACAAACGTTACAATTGAATACACTTTTGATTCACATTATAAATAAATTAGACTAGAACTTCGCCCATACGATACGGTTGTTTTTGCTGAATATCAATAAAGACATCAATTAGTGGTGAGTATCATATATGTTAAATATATGTACGGCAACATACCATTCGCTATAATTATCAAGTGTGTCAAGTATTTAGACTGCCCATCATACACTTTCAAATTAATTGCGGAACATAATCATTTACTTTTACAACAGTTATTAGAAAATGCATGAACGTTACGTGTTTAACTATTGCCATTACCATGGAGCTAGCAACAGGTTTATTGACTGAATATATGATCATGTGTGCCTCTTTGTTTGGAAATCCCGTATTGCACGTACACTTATGGCCACAACACGAACATCTTGTGTCTCTATATCCATAAATATCCATAAATATTCAGCAATCTACGCTCAAATCAAGTTCCACTTGACCTATATGTCATTGACTTGCATGACGAAAGCGACGGTTATAGCGAAATGTCTAGGGAATATAAAGTGCTTGCCAGAAATGAGTTGTTTACAGAATACTAAAAACTAAAATCGTAAGGCATTTTATGGAGGGCGCCTGTTGAGATTCCCCCAAAATATTTAAGCATACTTCATTGTGTAGCCATTGTAATAACTATGACGAACGTAATACTGCGCATTGTTATTAACTTTGCAAATACATTGAATATGGCCGTATTGATTCAATTGTTGTCAAAGACTTACACAATGCATGCGTGGAAATCGAATTTTTCTTCAACCGCAAATCGGAAAATAAGAACATGAGAAAAATAAGCAAACTTCTGGTAATTTTGCAAAAGGTTTGACAGATTTAAGGTTTGAAATATATATTAATATAAGCAATATATTTATAATATTTATATTTGAATATAAACTTAAGAGTTTCAAATTGTGTCCTCGGTTGTATAATTCCTATGTTTGATACTGTTCGGCGATTAATTAATTGTTTAGTAATATATTCAAAGCGAAGTATATGTGACCAACAGACAACGGTGTAACACTATCAATGTAAGCATATGTGAAACGGCAACTGTATCAGCCAAGAGTAGATTGAACTATAGATAAAGTGTTACTACACTGGCATCAACATGAGTTCATATGACTTACATGTCGTTTAGTTATAAACACATGATGAGCTCATTTCCTTGACTATTTAACCTATCTTTAACTAACTCAATCCTCGTTTAAACATACAAAAAAGTGCTTAAGATTTAATTAACCTGTAATAAGGAGTAACCAAGATTTATTATCAAGAAGCACACAGTGGTATTTTGGTGATGATATGTTAATGCATCAATAACGTAACGTAGTAGTTTACGTGCGCTCTGGTAAACGGATCCGTACGTTTTTTTGTGTATTTCTGAAAAGACGGCTGTTTTAAGTGCCGGTTTCAACCCCTTACTGAGTCGCGTTTTGTTGTCACTAAAGTGCCTTTATTAAGTATGCAGGCATGTATCGTTTTACGGCACAATACAGTTGTCGTATAATAACTGTCTATTGGGGCGATTATATTTAACGCGAATTATTGTCATACATCCAACTTAAAAGCACATAAAAGTATATCCGTAACCATATTAGTTGACAAATGCATTCATGAAATCTTCTATAGAAAATATGTAATATTTAACGTATGTTCATCGCAAGCGACCTTATACTCGAGTAAGCAAAGAAATTTGACTCGTTTCCGCTTCTGTTTGTTATGTCTTAATTACGTTAAAGAAGGAATGTAATGCTACTGACGTGATATTCTTCAGACAAACAATGAAGTTGAATACAACATTAATTAATATACCGTGTATGTCTTTTGTTTTAAATGACATTCTATGTATCAATTAACTGTTGATATAAAACGTTTTTATCTGCCGTTCTCGTGGAGAAGTAGAGGATGTATCACTAATTATAGCATTTTTAGCTCGCCGTGGCAAAGTGGATATGGCGTCCGCCTAGCGACCGGGAGATCACCGACTTAATCCCCGCTGTTTGAGTGTTCTTTCCATCTACTTCAAAGACATTTATTACTTGTTTAACCCAGGAAACGGACCAAGGAGCGTTTCAATAAGCCGTCCGACTTCGATGCAATCAATCTAAGAAATAAATAGGTTAAAGCTAATTATAGCGCTTTATACGCCTCTAATCACAGGCTATGAAAACAATGGAAGTGTTTGCGTTTTAATACCAATTACTATCCAGTTTAAATTACTTTACTTTAAAAAGAACCGTATTTGAAAAGCGTGGGGATATTGTGGTTAACTCCGACGTCCGTCCGTCCGTCTGTCCGTTCTGACCATTATCTCCTCGTACACTATAAGCACTAGAACCTTGAAACTTACACACATGGGAGCTATGAGCATATGTTCGACCCTGCACTATTTGGAATTTTGATCTGACCACTGGCTCAAAAGTTATGGTGGTTGTGGTGGGGCCGGGTCAGAGATTTTCACTCATTTATTAATGTTATTTTACATTAACTTCTTCATTTCTACACCGATTTACTTCAAATTGATACTGAACATCTCTTATGACAATACGGTCAATCTCAACTATGCATGGCCCCATTACCAACCCTGGGGCGCCCNGTTTTCGGACAGACGCACAGACTGACGGACAGACAGACGGACTGACAGTTCAACTGCTATAGTGCAAGAGTGAATAGAAAAAGAAACTGATGACAGTATACTCACAAGCTTTTTAAATTTGGTATCTTTCTTTTTGTCTCTTTTCAATCTTTCATCCACAAACTTTTGAACTTCTGTGAAAATACAGACAAAATTGGAAATTAATTTCGACCATAGGTAGACACACACATTCATGATTTGTTAAAATTTTGTGTCTTCGTTCTTGAACTTATATTACAAGACAATGTGGAAATATTTGTCAAACCACCAGAACAAAGAAAAACTAAATTTGGTTTCAAGCTTTTTCTGTTTGTTATGATTAATGAAGATTAAAACTGACTTTTTGAAAACTTGAAAAGCACATATTTAGGTTATACACTGTAATAAGATTTGAATGAGTGACATATTGTCACAATTATGGTCAAAATTTAATTTTCGTTGTAACTTGTTTTTCTCTTTATAATGTACTTCACAGACGATACCAAATTTAGTTTTAGACGAGAGACTTTACGCAAAAGAAGGCATAGCATATGGGAATCAAGTGCTGTTCAATACTGTCATAAGTCTCTGACAATACCAATGTTACCTTGAGTGAATAAGATTGTAGTGCCCGTGCAAACCTTAGATGCAGGTCAGCTTTCAACATATTAATACAACACCAAAAAAAGTACAAACCTACCTTCAAGTTCGGTAATGCCATTCTTTCGTAAATGCATGAGTTCTTTGATTCTGGTTTTGAGATCTTTTTCTTCTGCAATAAAAATTACAATCGGATGTACAGTCTTTGGGTTACGGTGGCCTGTTGTAAGCTGTTAAAAGCTGAATGGGAGAATTCAAATTTGGTTCCCATGTATTGAGAAAATCTTGAATGACAATGCAGGGTGCTAACTCCAGCCCCTTGTTCATAATATGGGAAATATTTTAACATTTTGCATGTTTTTGCAAATTACAGAACATGTTTTAACTAGAAATGTGTAACAGACACTGATGACCACACCACAGATTCTTGGACACAGACAAATCTTCTTTATATTCTATAGTTGACAAAAAAGAGCCATTATTTTGCCAAACTCAAGGAAGCCATAAGTCCTTTCTCACCCCGGTATTTATAAAGGAGTTGAAAACACAAGATTTTTGGACTCTATTTTCTATAGTGGAGAAAAAGACGAAGGAACATAATTCTGTAATAAATCTTTACACCCGAAATTCCTTTCATTAACATATCATCAACTGTGAAAGTTTGAGCGCAATCCACCCTGTAATTAAAAAGGAGTTGAACAAGTGCAATGCTTAATGCCTACCAATCCGTACGGGCTTAGAACAATATGAGAAAAAAGTATACTTATCAATGTATATATAGATAATTAAATTAATTATGGTATTATTGAATTTGATTAAACATTGAATTTGATTAAACAAATACTACACTATACACCTTGCATTTCAAGCAAGACCAAGCTTTTTGAATGTAATAGTTACACCCATATCAGGTGAAAAGAAATCATTATAATAACCAATTAAATGTTAGCAATAAAATGTTGGATTGCTGAAACAAATAAACAATCCAAAAAAGGGCTATATGCAACGTCAAAGTTTTAGAGGCAATTTGTTTGATTTCGAAATTTGTCAAAATATAATGTTTCTCAATTTTGGTGCATACTAATGCTGATCACTGTTGGGCAAAGAAAATTATTTAGAGCTAAAAAATAGCATTCACTTATTTTAAGAGACAACACTCTGCTGAGCAATTCCTTGGGCAATTTTGTCTATGACTTCTTTTCATTTTTGATTGTATGGAGGTCTGGGGATGAGTGATTTTAGAGGGAAAGGTCATTAAATGTGAACCGTGTTTGCACATACTTTGGTGATTCTCCAGTAGATCCATGTGTTCTTTACAGGAATGACACTGGGAAAAGGGCTTCATCTTCTCTTCAAACTCCCTGCAACACAACACATGGCACTGATGATACTGAGCCAACAAACAGCCTTGTTTATTAATATGAGCCACACTCTGGGAAACCGCTTAATGCATGTCCGTAAAGTGTCGTCCCAGATTAACCTGTGCAGTCCACACAGGCTAATCAGGGACAACACTTTCCGCCTAAACTGGATTTTCCCGAAGACACTTTCTTAAAACGAAAAAACAACAATAAAAGCTGAAAGTGTCATTCCTGATAAGCCTGTGCATAGGCTAATCTGGGACGACACTTTATGCATAAGCTTTAAGCCCCATTTTCCAGAGCTAGACTCATGTTTGTTGGTCAGTTTGTTAGCATAAATTAATAGAATTATCTTTCTGTATTAATTGTTTGTTCTCAAAAACATAAGTTTTCATTAAATATATTTTACAGTGCATACATTATTTTAACTTTTGATAACTGAAAATCTTAAGTTTCTTTGTCACTGATTTAAGGAAGTTTTGCTCACAATATTTTAAAGTTTAAACAGTGCATGACACAGTTCTGAGCATTCAGAATTTATATTTAATTCAAGGTTTGTTTAAGTTATATAAAAAAATGAATATCAGTAAATGCTTGAACTTGAAAGATTAAACGGAATAAAAGAACTCTAATATATCAATGAACATTACACAAATATCTTGACCCCAGCAGGATTCGAACAAGGGTCGTCAACATCGAAAGGCTACCTTTCGTACAAACTGACATTGCATCATGGGTATTTCAGCTTATGTAAGCAATATACTTGTTAGCAAAGATCTCAAGGAAAACAAAAACACTCCAAATTATTCATTTGATTCATGCTCGATACAATTTTTAATTGCATCAATTTTAAAAGAGGATTACTCATAAACTACCTTTTTTCAGTATATGTCTTTGTGCGTGGTGTTATTTTGCTCAATTATGTATACTGTTTTTTTTTTGTTTTTTTGTGATCTGTGAAAAAAGTTTAAACTTTTTTGTCAATTCGCCAATCTTAGAAAAAGTCCCTTCAGTATTTATGTGCCCAAACAAGAGGAAACAATATATTTAAATAAATAACTTTTGTTTCTCATTAGTTCAACTATTTCTACAACTGCAATTTTGGAAGTTCTTGAACTTCCTTAGCTGTATAGTTGGAAGTCACAAAAACTGCGAGTAAATTACTGTGAGTAGATTATTAGTACTCCCATGCAAAATCACTTCCAACAATGAATGCACCATCTGTTACAATGGAGTACAAGACGACATTAGATCCATGTTAAGAGTAAGCCAATAGAAAACACTTGTATCTAGTCTTACTTGTCAACTTTCCGCTCTTTCCTTTTCACAGCGGGTGACTTTGGGGTGACCACTTTGGCAAGTTTGGTTCCCGGCAAGGCAGCAGCAATGGCCAGGGCAGCAGACTGTGCAGACTCAGCTATCAGTCCATACTGGCGGGCCATTTGTTTTCTACGGTCCCTTTCACGTAGACGTAACCGGTAACTTTCCACCTGAGCTAGTTTTATTGCTATAAGAACAAATGGAATTCCTGTTGAAGGTTTTATTATGTAGGTCCAGTTTTTAGTTATTGTTTTCAGGTAATGTTGGCACCCTTCTCTTGGTTTTAATGAATACGGACCTTGGTGGAATCTCTTTCTTAGAAATGTAAAATATGACTAATGCATCAAATAGTTTCATGTTTAAAATGATCATGATATCTACATGTACCTGTTTCATATAGGTCTGAATATATGTAGCGTGTTCTGAGAAAACTGGGCAAAATGCTTGTGCGTAAATTGTCATCCCAGATTAGCCTGTGCAGTCCACACAGGCTAATCAGGGACGACAATTTACGCTTTTATGGAATTTTTCGTTTAAATGATGTCTCTTTTTAGCGAAAATCCAGTTTAGGCGGAAAGTGTCGTCCCGGATTAGCCTGTGTGGACTGCACAGGCTTATCTGGGATGACACTTTACGCACAAGCATTTTGTCCAGTTTTCTCAGAACGTGACACATATAAGGCGTTTCGTTATTCAGGACTAGAGCTCTGCAAGCTGATCACTTACTAATATCCATATTTTTTTAACTGCCCAACAAAAGAGAGACTTGGATGTTATTTTACAATAGTAATCATACTTTTTACATTTAAAACATACACATTTAAGGCTATGCATGGAGTTATATTAAGAAAAAGTTGCAGTCAACTAGGAATATTGTTTGGTAAATAATTGTACTTTTTCACTCAGTTTTAATTTGTCAGGGAAATCTGAGAATCTCTGTTATTAAAGGATGGGTAACATACCAATGTCCAAGTCATCGTCATCATAGTTCACCATCAAACAGCTCACCAGAGTCTCGGCCTCATTGTCATGTTCCTGAATACAAGAAACCGTTCTAGTTTCCATGTGTTTAATGTAACTTGATTGATAAACTCATTTTCATTCATTGACTTTCAAAAGATCTACTATTTTGTCTCTGACATGTTAAATAACATTTAAACATGATATTCAAGCATATTGATTGGTTAGAACAGTAAAATGACTTGCTTATGCCAGTCATTTTAACAGTTGATATATAGGCCATAATAGTTAATCGCACCCATGTAGTATAAACATATCAGCAAGACACATACACAAAAAATGTGCCCTCTACAGTATTTAAACATGTCAAATTAATAATACCACACAACTTAAATGATGTGAACAGATAAGAAAACATTAACATTAAATGTAGTTGTGTGCAACTGACAGAAACAAGCATATAAATGTTATGTCAACCCACCCGTTCAAAGTCGTCTCTGAGTGGCATGTAGCCGAGAGCATGTTGTTCAGGTAGGGTGAGATCAACTGGGTTAACTGGAGTGGAAATACTGGGAGACAGCGGACCTGAAAAGTATCACATCCATATACATCTAGGCATATCCCCTGACAATGCTTCTGTGGCACATGAAACCTCAATATTAATCCACAGACAGTCTGTCAAATGGTTAAGTTGTTTCTTCAAAAGATGCATTTTAATTTTTTAAGAGACCAAAGAAACAAGTTTTTGTTTTAATATGAATTCAGGGCTGTTTTCAACATTTTGGTAATATTACATACACCAGAAAAATTGGGAATTATAACATCAATTTACTTTCATTTGGGAAAATGGATTATTGTTTGACTTACAACATGATAAAACTTATAAAACAGAACATTTTCATCATAAACAAATCCGTCAAATTTATATTAATCTTCAAAATGCTTTATTTCAACACTTAACAGCTCTAATGCCAAACATCTGAAAGTCATCTATCAAATGGGAATTTTGAACTGGATTTTGAAAAACAATACTTTGGTATTTGGTAAAACAGACAAAGGTTAATAATTCTGCAAAAGTTGTCACAGCCCAAGTTCCATTCTTTACATCCATCTACACATAAAGGTTATTCATCTGTCAAAGGTTGAGCGATATCCACTCAGTAATTAAAGAGGAGTGGAAAGCACAAGCTTCAGGCAACTATACATTCCATTTGGGAAAAATACCAATAGCCTTAATTGTGCCAAACTTGTCACAGCCTAAATCCTACTTAAATTCTATATGATCATTTACATGTTAAAGTCATCTAACAATCATTTACATGTTAAAGTCATCTAACAATCATTTACATGTTAAAGTCATTCAACTGAGAAAGTTTGAGCGAGATCCACCCAGTAATTGAAGAAGAGTTTAAAACACAAGCTTCCGGATGTACATACAGATGGACAAATGCAATTCGTAATGCCTCTAGTCTGTGGGGGCATAAAAAATATCTGAATAACATACCATCTGGGCAAGTGTGATCTGTAACCTTAGGTGTGGGATCAAACCTGTAGGTAACTGCAAAGAAATAAATGTGCTAAAATATAACAACGCAGCATTTGTTAAGTTTTGTTTTAATTATTATTGACTAATTTGTGCAGTTTTTTTAATGATTGGTTAATGGCCTCAACATAGATATTTCCATCATTTCGTCTGTTGCCACTATACCCATTTATAAGCAAATATACATGTATCAAAACAAACAGCTTTGCCATTTTGGGTGGTTTGATAAAACCCAGGGGTTAAAGTTTGGAAAATAAAAATTCCCGAAAAAAAGGTTGGGGCCCATGGTGGGTGCAGGGCAAAGCCCTGCCCAGGGTTTCCGGCCCCCTGATGCTCCTGGAATTTACAGAAATAAAGAGTGCTTGGTGCCTTCTTGATGAATAATTATTTCAGTTATTCCACACCCCCCAAATATCTCAATGGATATGCACGAATTGGAAAAACGACCCGGCGGGGACTGAAAATCTGGAATTCCGGTACAATCCGGAAAACTTTGACCCCTGAAAACCAGACAATATCCGATATGCATAATCAGGTTCTGACTATACTTCCTGACCATCCAAGTGTTGTGTTATGTGGAGAACAGGTGAACGTCATTAAGAGAAATAAAGACTAACACAAGTTTGCTACATAAGCAAGTCCAACATTTATGGTTAAATTGAGCATAAATCAACTATATATTACATTAAAGAATGTTGTAAAGCAAATACAATGTAATAAAACACACATAAATTATGCCTTAAGACCAATTATACTGATAGAACCCATGAAAATCATTGACAGGAGTTCTGGAGACCCTAACAATCAACATGAAAGTAAAAATCTGAGTTACCTACCTTTTCCAATATTTCCTTTGATATAATACAAGTTGTAGTGATATTCACTTTGTTCTGGACTTTTACTCTCTACATGGTTGGATACATCTTCCCTAGAAATTAAATCACACCGCAAGTATATAATTGTCTTAATGTGATAATAATTCATATGGTTATAATAACAGCGTTCTAGATAAGCTGCGTATCGGCGTAATATACGCATTAGAAATATCAAGGTAAGCTCAATTTATCGTTTCCGTGCCTACCTTTAAGCAAGCCAATCTGGACTTACGCAAATGATGTAAATTCTCTGCGTACAATGTAAACAAAAAACAGCTGATTGTCTTTCGCCAAAATATAAGACTGGTTATCGTAAAAATTACATAAAGAATTTGTGCGCTGGATTGTACAAATAGTTAGCCAGTCGGTATGTATACTCTGTATCATCTAGACGCATGGTAAATTAAGTATTGATTTTTTAACAGACAGTCAAGCGCTTATGTGTTTGTTAAATTACATGAAGAGGTCAGCATGGCTTCTTCAGAGCCAAAACAAATTACTTCTCAAAGTAAAATTGATTCTTTTTATACGGCAAAAGTTATATCGAGTAAAAACATTGTACTGCCAATACTGAATGATTTAATTTCCTCTGTTCTCAAATAAAAAAGGACACACTTAAACGCTAATAAAACAAGCAAATTTGTTGAATTGATATTCCCGCCAAATAAATTTAGTTTATGGATGGGTGTAGAACTTAAAGAAAAGGTATAAGTGAAGGGTTGTGCCCTTTGTATTTTTTTTAACTCATTTGTACCTGTGATGGGTTTTCGCTTATCTATATATACACTAATACCAAGTATACTCATACCAAGTTTCAATGAAATCCGCCAAAGCACTTGCAAGATATGGCTCTGGACAGCTGTAAGCTTATAGTAAAAAGCATTTTTTCAAGATACAAAGGGCCATAACTCCGTTATTAACAGATGGTGTACAATGCCATTTGGCGTGCATCATCCTCTTATCCATATATATACTCATACCAAGTTTCAATGAAATCCGCCAAAGCACTTCCAAGATATGGCTCCGGACANCAGTCAGTCAGTCAGTCAGTCAGTCAGTCAGTCAGTCAGTCAGTCAGTCAGTCAGTCAGTCAGTCAGTCAGTCAGTCAGTCAGTCAGTCAGTCAGTCAGTCAGTCAGTCAGTCAGTCAGTCAGTCAGTCAGTCAGTCAGTCAGTCAGTCAGTCAGTCAGTCAGTCAGTCAGTCAGTCAGTCAGTCAGTCAGTCAGTCAGTCAGTCAGTCAGTCAGTCAGTCAGTCAGTCAGTCAGTCAGTCAGTCAGTCAGTCAGTCAGTCAGTCAGTCAGTCAGTCAGTCAGTCAGTCAGTCAGTCAGTCAGTCAGTCAGTCAGTCAGTCAGTCAGTCAGTCAGTCAGTCAGTCAGTCAGTCAGTCAGTCAGTCAGTCAGTCAGTCAGTCAGTCAGTCAGTCAGTCAGTCAGTCAGTCAGTCAGTCAGTCAGTCAGTCAGTCAGTCAGTCAGTCAGTCAGTCAGTCAGTCAGTCAGTCAGTCAGTCAGTCAGTCAGTCAGTCAGTCAGTCAGTCAGTCAGTCAGTCAGTCAGTCAGTCAGTCAGTCAGTCAGTCAGTCAGTCAGTCAGTCAGTCAGTCAGTCAGTCAGTCAGTCAGTCAGTCAGTCAGTCAGTCAGTCAGTCAGTCAGTCAGTCAGTCAGTCAGTCAGTCAGTCAGTCAGTCAGTCAGTCAGTCAGTCAGTCAGTCAGTCAGTCAGTCAGTCAGTCAGTCAGTCAGTCAGTCAGTCAGTCAGTCAGTCAGTCAGTCAGTCAGTCAGTCAGTCAGTCAGTCAGTCAGTCAGTCAGTCAGTCAGTCAGTCAGTCAGTCAGTCAGTCAGTCAGTCAGTCAGTAAGTCAGTCAGTCAGTCAGTTAGTCAGTAAGTCAGTTAGTCAGTCAGTTCGGTCGGTCGGTCGGTCGGTCAGGTCGGGTCGGTTGGTCGGTCGGTCGGTCGGACGGTCGGTCGGTCGGTCGGTCAGTCCGTCCTCCTGCCCTTCCGCCCTTCCGCCCTCCCACCTCCTTCCCTCCTGCGCGACCGCCCGCCCGTTCATCTGTTCGTCCTTCTGTCCGTATGTCTGTCCATTGACACAAAGTTATCCGCATGTAATGTTTGATCTATACATCTAACTATGTATTCATAATTAATTAACCACTTATGATCTAACATTAAATCCAAAGGCCAAGACGTACAAATTCAGCGAAATCAGAATCTTATTGAGTATTAAATATTGATCAACTTATGCGAACATAATTACGTCTGTATGTTATTTAAGAAATAATTCGAGTACGTTGTAGTTTGTTGTCGAATAACCCACGGCCGGAAGTTTAGATGCGTAGGGATTAAATCACGAGGGCGAAGTAAACATAATGATGATGTTGAATATTGATTCATATTGTTTACATATTACATTAAATATAACATTGACCAATATTTATGTTTTGTGAAAACTTTCTGCAAACATTGTTTAAATTAGTTCAATAGAATAGTTAATATTTCTTTTATATAAATGCTCACCCTTTTAAACGCTCCATCGTGTAAACACAGTATTCATACCATGTCACTTGGACATGTGGCTTTTCCACTAGTTAAATAAAGAGACAGCATTTAAAACAAATGGTGTTTTTTTATAAATGACAATTGCTTTATTTGTTCTGTACATAATACAAGTATTACAAGTCTCAAACATTTTAGTGACATGTGTACATGTAAGTAGTTAATAGGATTTTGCGACTGACAGATCAACAGGTTGACATGTGAAACACGTTAAACTGTTAAATAATGCCAATTGTTATTGGCTGCACGTGCAAAAAATAATGACGATACACATGAAACGGATCGTTCGGTCCTTAGATTTCAATTTTGCAGAGAAGATTTTATGTTTGGCATAATAAATGTGTTGTTTAGTCTCATAACTTGAAATTCAATGAAATATAGTAGCATGCAAATATGTGAACTTGTCCCTTTTCAGTCCGATCTTGTACACCATTACATATCTGTATTGTTAAGACGACGACGTTGACGCATGCGCATTGATATATCTCATCTTGTGTGATGTAAACGCGGTCATATGTCCCTGGAAATTCCTTTGTAATTGTATTCTCGAGTCACTAGAATGTCGTTTAGATAGGATAATCGCTCGCTCCACATCACTATATACTGACATATGTCCATCTTTCTGGGTTTGGCCTGTAAATATTGTGTTCAGGTAAATAAGCGCATCAACATTTGGTATACTACAAAATGTTGTTATATGATACATTTATCATTTTATTAAAATGAAATGTCACATAGTTCTATTTTCTTGGTATGGGAAAGTAATGGGGGTTCTCATTTAGTCCGGATGTTTAAAGATCGATTCGATCAATATGTACTTTATATTTGTTCACTCTTTTTGTGGTTTTACATCAGAGGTTTGTAGTTTCATTGCGTAAACATGTAAAATAAAAAGAAAAGAAAATGCATACATGTTAACAATGCAAATCGGTGACCATGTATTTTTATGATCTCAAACACAACTTTATCAGTTCTTGTAACAACAAACACAATAACATTATACTTACCACAACAAAGTACTCGCTTGAAGGCACGTCTGAATTTTATGGACATTGCGTTATACAAGATCGGATTTATTGCGCTGTTAATGTACACCATGGTCCGGCAGAACAACAGAAACCACAAGTCGTGGTATTTCTCTCGAGCTATCGAGTTGTAGACGACCATGGTCCTATATGGCATCCACGTGACCATAAACACAAAGACGATCACTGCTAGCATCCGAACTACCTGCAATAGGAAACATATGTGGCTGATATAAATTAAACGTAGATATAGACATTAATCTGGATTACTTAATTAATTCAATTAAGTTTATAAATGTATAACTAAAATGAATCAAGATTCAAAATTTAGTTGAAGCAGTCAAACGGGGCCAATGTTCACATTTTAAAACATGCAATCGGATAACAACATTATAAGACATATAGACATAGTTATAACAAGCAATTTAATTATGATTAAGAGAGAATACTAAACATTATGCATAATGAAAACATAGCAGTATAATGACAATAAATAATTAACTGTAATTAATACACATTTACTGTACTCATATGAAAGAGGAATCATCACACTTATCAATGCACGATGCATTAATAAATTAACACTTGTACTCGTCTCACAAAACCTAACGAGGAAGAAACAAGAAATAAGACAACAGTAATATAAATCCCACAGCAGAGTGACGAGTACATTATTCAACTACATCAAATCTAAGAAACAAGCATAACAGTCGTGTGGAATTTTAGACTTAATCCCAGTTTTAATCATTTACTGTTTAAAGTCGGTGTTCTGTTATAAATGTAGTGGATAAGACCGTAATTTCTCTCCTAATATAGTTTGTGGAGTTAAATTGCTTTCTAGTATAAAAAAAACATGTTGCCTGTTATTTCTTTGATAGAAAGCACACAGTAACGCATACACCTAAGAACAATAAAGTACTTTCTCATTGAAAATATTTAAAGAAAAAAGTGATCGCGATTTCAAAAAAGTGTGTTTGTGACAGTAAGCAAATTACTTTTTGTCTCCTAAAAGATGTGCGAGCTAATTAATGTATTGCGTTTTTGGAATTAAGTTGTACTTTTGCTGTACAGTTCTGTACGGGTATTATGTTTTCTGAAACATTCCCCAATGAATATATGCTTACATGATGTAAGACCTTTTTTGTATATTTTTTATTTTATTATGTTTAAAGAACGTGGCTGTAATAGTTTAACTACAATCAATTCTTTGATTGTTTTCATTATGGATTCGAATATATTAACCAAACACAGTATGTAATCATGCATATTATATTGATATTGCTATTTCAAAGAATTGCGCATGAACAAGTTAAGAAACCGTGCAAGTCGAACGTATAAATTATGTATGTGTTTAATAATAAATTGTAGTATTTGTTTTAACAACTTTTTGATAAAAATATTCCTGATTTAAAACCCTTTATTATTATTTTTTTAAATAAAAATATTCAATTTTATTTGTTAGTTTTGTTACTTTGTGGGCTAACCACAAGGTTGTCTCAGTTGTTGGTTATGACGTCAATGCATGTGCCATTGTACGCCATCTGCCTCGAATATAAGCCCACTAATGAATGTCATTATAAGAGAAAAATGTAATTCCACAGCACAGCATCCTTCTGTTTGATGTTAGATTGGGTAGGAAATGCAAAGAATGTTTTAAACAAAATCTAGATAAGCGAGAGTAANTGGCTTCGGAATCGACATAAATCTGCATTACTTAATTAATTCAATTAAGTTTATAAATGTATAACTAAAATGAATCAAGATTTAAAATTTAGTTGAAGCAGTCAAACGGGGCCGATGTTCACATTTTAAAACATGCAATCTGATAACAACATTAATAGACATATAGACATAGTTATAACAAGCAATTTAATTATGAGTAAGAGAGAATACTAAACATTATTAATAATGAAAACATAGCAGTAAAATGACAATAAATAATTAACTGTTATTAATACACATTTACTGTACTCATATGAAAGAGGAATCATCACACTTATCAATGCATGATGCATTAATTAATTAATACGTGTACTCGTCTCACAAAACCTAACGAGGAAGAAACAAGAAATAAGACAACAGTAATATAAATCCCACAGCCGAGTGACGAGTACATTATTTAACTACATCAAATCTAAGAAACATGCATAACAGTCGTGTGGAAGACTATCATTTTAGACTTAATCCCAGTTTTAATCATATACTGTTTAAAGTCGGTGTTCTGTTATAAATGTAGTGGATAAGACCATAATTTCTCTCCTGATATAGTTTGTGGAGTTAAATTGCTTTCTAGTTTAAAAAAAAAACATGTTGCCTGTTATTTCTTTGATAGAAAGCACACAGTAACGCATACACCTAAGAACAATTAAGTACTTTCTCATTGAAAATATTTAAAGAGAAAAGTGATCGCGATTTCAAAAAAAAGTGTGTTTGTGACAGTAAGCAAATTACTTTTTGTCTCCTAAAAGATGTGCGAGCTAATTAATTGATTGCGTTTTTGAAGTTAAGTTGTACTTTTGCTGTACAGTTCTGTACGGGTATCGAACGTATTGAACGAAGTCGAACGTATAAATTATGTATGTGTTTAATAATAAATTGTAGTATTTGTTTTAACAACGTTTTGATGAAAATATTCTTGATTTAAAACCCTTTATTATTATTTTTTTAAATAAAAATATTCAATTTTATTTGTTAGTTGTGTTACTTTGTGGACTAACCACAAGGTTGTCTCAGTTGTTGGTTATGACGTCAATGCATGTGCCATTGTACGCCATCTGCCTCGAATATAAGCCCACTAATGAATGTCATTATAAGAGAAAAATGTAATTCCACAGCACAGCATCCTTCTGTTTGATGTTAGATTGGGTAGGAAATGCAAAGAATGTTTTAAACAAAATCTAGATAAGCGAGAGTAATCATGTTTTAATTAACCTATAACGAATGAAGACTCAAATGCGCTATATATCTAAGGAACATGTTAATTGAACGGATTATTTACTGACATAATAATCAAAACGTCATCACGTATTTAAAAGATAAAACTGTAATACTCAATACGCTAAGCTCAAAACGTATATCACAAAATCCGATTGTCCACCCCGAGTGTAAGCGTATTCACGTATGTTCGTGCGCTACATTAACTTATTTATTCGTTATATATATAAATTTAATGTTGTATAAATGCTCGATAGACTGTTAAAACAAAACACACGTTTTGCATATAAGACATTAAGTTTGGCCAAACAGCCACTAAAATCCGCTGTAAAGAAGGACTGCTATAACATTAATTTATGTTTGAAATGTGCCGTCGGCAATTTTCGTCTCACTAACTAATGAAGATGAAGAGCTTCACTTTGATCGACATGATTTTGACTAGTATATTCCGTTTGTAGTTTTGGTGAAGATTTGCTTTGTGTGCATGCGGTGTCCAATGCAGCGTGTGTACGCAAATGGTGGGTGTATGACACAACTTTTGCAACTGCGATATTCCTACATTTAACCAACTTAATAACATGTTGTTGCTCATGATAATGGTATATATACATGTGTTTAAGTATTTAAAACAAAATGCAACTTCCGAAAAGAAACATTGAGTTAGAATAAGTTAGTTTTGTATTAATGTTGTTTAAAAAAAAACACAAATATGATGACAACTCAAGAGCGTACACAAAACCTAACATAATGTGTGTGTCGCGGATACACATGCTGCATTACACATAAGATGATTATCGTTCTGAATATGGCACTTTATACTTTATATGATACATGATATTATACCTAACTTCATAAACGAAGCACAATAACTTAAATTAGAACGCAAGTTTTTTTTTATTTATTGTTTACATAGAATATAATTAAAAACCATGAAAACCAATTATGACCACACACTATTTAATTAAGTTGTACCTAATAGCATGAAAGGTGTACTTATTTAACGTTAAACTGTAGGATTTTCTTTTGCAAATTATAGTGCAAATATAACAATGTTTTATAGTATTCTATCAGAAAATTGTTAAAACTAAATTGTAAAAAACACGAACCATAGCTTTATTTCGGAATATTTTTTAAGAAAATCCTAAATATTAATTTACCATTTGTTTGCAAAAATATAAATAATATACCTGTAGTCTGGACGTCATTTGTCGCTTCTTATTCCGATTAGCTGTTATGGAGTTTCCGCTGTTATTCTGTGCTATGCTGTTTTTGAACATCATACGTGCGATTAGTCCATAAAGTATAGCACTAATTGCGAGGGGTATGATATAAAATAAAACAAAGTCGGCTAGATAATATGCAAGATATTGTTCACGTTTTAAACGGACTTGACATAATTGGACGGTGGTTTTATGCCGTTTTTCTTCATTCAACACTGTTAGCCCCAGCCAAGGTGTGCAATACAGAATTCCGAAAATCCAGATCCCAGCAATTATACGCTTTGCCCTATTTACCGTGCACATTCTTTGTGATCGCAGCGGATGGCATATGGCGATGTATCGTTCCATTGTAAACGCTGTTATAGATAACGATGCCATATCTACGCCTAAATACTGCACAAACACTAGTAATGAGCACAACACGCGTCCGAACGGCCATTCGTTTATTTGGAAAAATGTTTCTGGAATTGCTGGCAATGTTGCTGATAAAAGCACAAGGCAATCAGCAATTG
>VMBQ01000040.1:88375-108893 GCA_007657795.1 Dreissena rostriformis
CGCTACTTTTCGTTTAATCTCAATACGGATGCGCCACTCGTATATTTAAGTGTCCGAACCTACCAGTTTCCAGGCTAACTCAAATATTCTACATATCATATGAATCACGGTCTGAACTTGGCAGGGCCCTCAATCTATTTTAGGGGAAGCGGGTCGCTACCCATAGCAGGGGGAATTTTCGCGGCGTTTCCCTTTTGGGGGGATTTTTTACTTACTCTCTAATTATAACATTTGTACATGTTTGCACTATATTCATTGCTTTTTTCATAATTTAGTATGTTTGACAAGATTAAATTAAAATAGAATTGAGATATAATAATCATGAGACACATCTATAAAAAAAAAAAAAAAAAAAAAAAAAAAAAAAAATTTCTTTTTTTAGGGGGAAATTTTCCCCCAAAAAAGGGAAAAAAGTATACTTTCAGGGGGGGGGGCAATGCGGCCGAATTTCGGCCGTGGATTTGACAGATTGAGGGCCCTGACTAGTATAGTGTCTTCAGACATTGTCATATAAATATTGAAGATCTAGTGTCTTGGATAACTGGCGGTCATTCAGAATGTCAGACACTTTCCAGTTAAATATAGGTCCAACTAACAGACAGTTTCGGGATGAATTTTGCATAATGAAGACTACTCTTTTAGATAATGTTTGCAGTTTTTTCTGAGAGTTGTCTGGCATTACAACGTGCATTTCTTAAGCTTGTTTTTCTTAAACAGTCAACCAAACATGAAGCCCAGGAGTTACCATGTTTTTTGAAACCGAAACTGCAGACCTCAACATTTTATTTATTCCGGACATGCAAACTGAAATTGAGTAAGTTACTAGCCGGACTTTATGCAAATTTAATCCACTTTCCAGAAGATTGAAGATCCCTTAGTCTTAGATATTCATCTTATTCATAGAAATGAATAATTATATGAATATTGTATTTCCACCAAGAATATCATGTAGAAAAAACGATTCTTATTCTTACTTAAAATTATTGATTGCAAACAAACTTTGGGTGTGGGTAAAACAAAAATAATGTTTTAAATGCTTTCAATCATTACAAATCAAAGCAGGATGAAAACGCAGTTACGTTTTTAATGTATAATATTATTTCAAATAGATGATGGCAAGATTATCCTTAGCCAGTTATATTAATAACATAAATAGTTGATTGAAAGACCCACATGGTAACATACACCAAATATTTTATAATTTTCAAACTAATCAAAATGAAAGTAGAGTGCCTTGCAGGTTTCTTACAGAGATGTTGTATTGATGATCATGTCTGTGAGAGCCGACTTCTGCACCCAGGGCAAAGCACTGCAATGAAAAATAAACTAGACTACAACATATTAAGGACCTTTCATGATGTTTTACTGAGTTTGTTCGATCCAAGTTTCACAATACACAGCTACTTCAATATCAATCCACGCTGTGACGTCATACCTGTAAACAAAGGTCGATATCTTGGCAGTCTATGCATTTTACCCCATGACCGGAAATTTCGTTTTGGCAATTACAGCACACAAAAACGGACATTCTAAATGAAACTTCAGTTATTAATGTCTGTTACGCCGTAGATAAAATATGGGGAAATTGTAGGAAATTAGGGCTTTTTCCGCAAAATATCCTCAAGCGGCATCCTATTCCTTCCTATACGCCAGTGACGTCACATTTCCCATAACTCAATGTGATTTCCGGATATTGAAATTTTCACTCGTTGCGAGAAACGCAAATAGGTTTATTTGCACTATATGACATGATGTGGATTATTATGCGGCGCATCACCTTTTTAAAGCCAACGAGGCGAATTCCTAAATAAAGAGAATGCCTTGCAAGTGAACACTATTTTGAGTATTTAAATAAGTATTAATGTCCGGTCTGAGTGATGATTGTTTTCATTGAAATTTCTTTTTTAATTAAAAACTGTTAATAATGGAATAACACAATTTGTAAACAGCAGAGCGTTCAGTTACAGCAAACATTCGCCAATAAAAGTTGGTTTTGTATTAAGCTCTATTTAACGATCGCTAAGAACCTTCAACGATGGCGGCCCCTAGAGCATTTACATCGATTATATTGATAGCATGCGATTAAATGTAGAATTTTGCAAATTGAAGCAAATTTGGGGTGGCTATCGATTACAACAAAGTTAAACAAAGTTGTTAAATATACAATGCATACAACTTATTACCTATATAGCTACATTGCAATTTTGTAAAAAATCTAATCATTCGACCTATATTTTCCTATGTAGCAAATTAATACTTGGGAAGTTATGCATGTGAACATACGGTTCCGAGGCTGGTCGGACTTGTCGGAACTGGCAATTTGTCGTTGAATATGGCTGAAAATGGGCTCGGAAGGGAGAGGAACTTAACCAAAAGTCCTAAAATAAGGCATGGCTTATTTTGTTTAAGTGATTGGGTTATTTTCAGGTGTTGTGGTTCTTGATTTCTGAAAGAAATTGAGGTCTGATCCCTGATCCAGACGGGCTGAAACGCTCAAAATTGAATATTGTAACTCCCTCCCCCAACTATGTGGAGTGCTTCGACCATTTGTTTATGAATTGGTGCACGGATTACCGGTAATTTTGGAAATATATCGGATAGGTGGTTGGTTAAAAAACCTTTAAAGTAAAATTGAAGTGATTAAATAAAGTTCAATACCCAAATACATAAAATGTTCAGAGCGCTTTCAGTAAACTTAATATATACAATCGCTGTTTTCGCTGTTATTTTTTAATTACACAGTTTAATATGGATATTTTATGATATTCGCCGTAAAACAATAAACTCCATTACCTACCTTTTTTGTTGCAGTGATACAGGGTTGGTCAAATTTTGACTTGAAAGGGAAAAAAACGCAACTCACATTCAAAAACGAATGTTGTAATTAAAAAAGCAAAATAACAGTCCTGAATTAAAATGATGTAAATAAAATATCGGTTCGTTTATGGATAATATCATCAATCGAAATTAATAAATAAAGCTTGCGTAACGCTTTTCATCTATAATTAAGGAAGTACGAGTATAACAAAAACTAGAAGACATCTCTTGGAAATTACCCCCGTCCAATCAACATGCGTTAAGAACAATACTTCTTAACCGCTTAACCGATGGCATTGCGTAATGCAGATAACGGAAAGATCTGCATGCAATGACAACTTACACGCCAAACGTTGTCCCCAAAACTATTTCTGGCTCAAATTAAACTATCATACAAACTGTTTGTGTTGCCGATGTTGCTGATTTGTCTTTTACCAGCTAAAATCCTATAAGCTAATATATATGTATACTCGTTTGTTTTTGATAAGAATTAATTCTCGTTTGAATCATGGTCGTATACATAAATCATTGTTCTTGGTATACTGCTACTTTTATTTGAGATCTGGTTTATATATCATTTAATGTCGTGTTAGTAAATAAAATGTACTGTAATTTAAAAGATACTAGAACTGACTCTTCTTTACCTGTCTGTCCATACCTCCTTTTGTCTTTACTGAATTGTTTTCAGAGCTTTTCTAACTTCCTCTGGATTGGTGCTCAAGGAAACACAGAGCACAACGTCGTGGTAGTACTTAGCGTAGACCTGTTTTGCCACTTCCCGTGCTGCCTCGGTTGTGGTCACTCTCCCATTGCCCATCTCCTGGAGGACCGTGTCATGCTTATGGCATTTTGCAGTGTAGAGAGTTTGTGTGTGTGTGTGGGGGGGGGGGGGGGNAAATATATATTTTACAAGAATATGTCCCTTTGTCATTATATAGATATCGTTTGATCGATAGGTGAATGTTGTAAACATAAAAGTGATTTATTTTCTAATATTTGAATAGTCGACACAAATCATGTATTTCTAAAATCCCAATAATGTGTACTTTTTTAACAGAATACTATAACTCGGCAACGTTATAAAATAATGCTAATGTATCTTTCGAACTGCTGTCAAAGAGCGTGTGAAGAAACAATGTATTTTTTCTTGCAGTACTCACTAGTCTTTACGATATGTTGTACATTGAGTAATACACTTTAAATGCAAGGACTAAATAAGTAGAGAGATTGTATTTCTTGCATTTTCGAGACTGCTGGTCACTTAAATCTGAAAGGACACACGCATCAATCAACTGTTAGTGTAATGGGGACGTATATGCAGACAGGCGAATGATCATGTCCGCTAAATAAACGTGTGCACAACAATCGGTCTGAAAAGGAACAGAAATGAACTGTAATTTATTCCTCAACATAGTTTAGAGTGTTCTTACATAAAGAATGTCTAGCACCGGAATAATAAAGTGGTAGCTATTTGTTAATAACGGCTAAGTGAAAGGTAAGTGTCACACCATGGCATACTTCATACTTCAAAAAAATTATAATTTATGTTTGAAATACTAAATCTATACGTTGTATTGCAATACATGTTCAAGAAGTTGTCTTATTTTATGTCATACATTGTCTTGCTTATCTCTAGTTATTGTACATAATTAAGTTTAATAATTTAGTTCATTAAAACAGAAATTTAAGGTATAAGTACTTTATGACAATTTGTTTTGTTTCATTATATAGGTTTGATGTTATTCGCCGGAAATTTATTTAAAAGCTTGTGTGAATTATATGTCACAATGTGGAAAGCTGTTTTCAGCCTCTAGAAATTATATATATTTGCTGATTACATGATGTTATGTTTACAAACAAGTAGCGCTTTATTTGTATTAAATAACTGTAAAACGTTAATAAATATTTCGTATTTAGCGCTCAAGTTTGTGATACCCTGATGTCAATGCAAGTGAAATACATGTTGGAATCGTTCGACGCCAACCATCCGTTCACATTTTAACAACAATATTAACTACCACCACATACAAAAAATCCGAGTTAGGGCTTTTGCTTTTGCAGCCATATCGTTATTTTGATCCGCGACATAAAATGTGTGGGTTTAACCTTCATTTTCATGAAAATTAAAACTAAACTAAGTGATAGGAATGCAATTATGTACAATACATATTTATTAATTTAGTGAAAGCTATGCGTTGATTTATTCAAACTTCGGACAGCCCAATGCACATTTTATCAGGAGGATAAAACAATTTATCATTTCACTCAATACAAATCTATATATACTGACAATTATTTTGGTCAGTTGCGGTGGCCTTAACGTTTGCTTGTGTATATTATGTTGCACTGGAAAATCTACGGTACCAAGAATTTATTAGCTAAATCAATAGTGCAACTGAGGTTGGGGCTATCTGTAGGGCACTTCTTCCGGTCGCCTCCGCGACATGCTTCAGTTGTAGTTCTTGTCTAAAGCTGAGGTTTTATTTACTCTTGTGATAGTCTGGTGGAAACTATATTCCGCCAGTTGACCAGTTAATTCCATTTATCTGTTTGTATTGTCCGTTTCTTGTATTGTGTATTTTTCAAAGATAGAATAATAAAATGTGTTTGCGTAATGTAACACATTTACAAAATACAATAAAAATGAAACTGACAAAATTGGCTATTGTTTTAATTATTCAGAGGTTTTTGCACTTGTTAATCAATGTCCGTAGAACAAGTGGATGTCGACAAAGGATCAGGGATTCATTTGACAAGTAGACTACTGTAACCGAACGCTCATGACATAGACAAACGCTTTACGAAGGTTACACTCTGTGATCCGAATAACTCTCACCGGATGAATGAATCGAATCTTGGTTAACACATTGGGTACTAAGCTGCTTTCTGAAATAAATTGCTTACAATAAACATATGAAGTCTTTAACGCTCGTAAATTCTGATGATCTTTGATGTCAATCTGTAATTGTGTGTGCTTGGTATCATTTTAATTGACAGCAACAACCACCTAACGTTCATGCCAAGCATATAATAAGAATACAGATTATTTATTTACAAAGCTCACATTTTAATTAGTATCTGAAGACGTTACCAATAACGTATGAGGTCAATTTTCAAACTGTATTTATCGTTATTGACAGGAACCATCGATACAAAATTGATTTAAAACTGAGTCTAAAACCATTTAAAATGTGCTTTCGTTAGATAGACCTATTGAGCAATGCTGAGAAGCAGCCACCAATTAAGGTTAGCACTATGCATTATGTTATTTGTTTTAAAGATAATACACGGTACCCTAGCATAAGTCAGGGAACGGTAAAAGTTCGATAAGTGAAACCATCTTATCAATTTTAAAAAGTACATTTTGTAAAAAAAGATACTACACTCCATTAAATAATACTATGCATACACCTTTTTTTCATCGATTTGCCAAAAAGTCTAACACGAGACCAATAGTTTTAAATAGATAAATATTTTATTTCAAAAACAACACAGTTGTTTGATGAAATAAAAATAAACAAAAACATGGCCCATACTAACGCAAATTTGGAGCCTAAGTCAGTAATGCACTTATGTTCCAAATTAGCGATACAATGCATACAAGAAGAGTGAAATTACTATAACTCCCGTTTTTGTTTTTGGAGATAGTGCCCTTGATGGTTTTGCAGAACATAATACAATAGTGTAATCATATTAATATGCAGAACACAACGCAAGATATTTAAATGAAACGTCATAAAAGGATAACATAGTTTGAGATGTTCGGATAGATCATTAGATATTTGTATTATGATAATTATTCTTTGCGTCATGTAAGTGTGCACAACATAGCTCTTCAAGTGTTTATGTGATTTAAGTAAAACTTGACTAATCTATGGTGATAGCGATCATTGAGATACATGGCAAAACACAATATGGATAACTCCTTCTTTATTTACCATTAGTTCTTTGTCATTTTGCTTTTTTTGAACGCTACCATATAACTTATGTAGGGAATATAATACACTTTCATATATAAGAAAGAAAAGGAAGAGGCAGTGCAGAGCACAAATAGCATACTTATTTCTTCAGTATCTCGTGTCATTCGAAACATGCCGAGGCAGTATGGAAGAAATGGCAAGGTTTTATTGAGCATTGTTTATGTCACTATAACATAATAAATGACACTGTTACCAAAATGATTTGGCTGTTAGTATCGTTTCGATTATCTGTCCATTAACGTCCCAGTGGACGATAAAGTGGACAGACATGTGACATGAATGATGTCGGTAGACTTATATGGTAAATATTGTAAACTGCAGAAACATACTATTCAATTCAAAATAATTTGTTTAAACGGTTTAAAACGGTTTCCATGCGTTGTTGTTTTTTGTTCTTGTATTTTACAATATTAGCCAACTCAAATAATATTTAGAAATATTGTTGATTTGTGTATCATCTTTTTGACATATAATTAAACTATAATATGTATTCCAATGATTATGATTGCTTTGGTTGCATTACGTTCATGGTTAATCGGAAGATATCCCTTTGAAATAAGCAAGTGGTTTTCTATTTTGATATTATGAGCATTGACAAGCACCAAGTAATCTTTTCCTGTTTTTGCTAAATCATATCGCATTCATATCCAGAAAATAGAACAGTCATGTCAATTGTCATATTATTTAGCATTTTGTGAGATTATGTGTTATTTTCAGAATAAATTTAAATTGTAAATTAGTATTATCGTCAACTTGGATGAAACCCGACAATGATTGATCGTCGATTTAGCGTAGAATGTCTGAACAATTTTTATGCGAATAAGATATTATATTTCATTGACTTGGGATTCCAGCATTTGCTATAGTTTCTCGGTCAGCGTGTTTATAATGATAGGCATGATGAATTGCATTCACACTGTAAACATGTATTTCCAAATTAAAACGAAGATATAAGTAAATTTTGGTGACATAGATTTGTTTTTTCTAACACAAATATGAGTTGTAATACCTAAAAGTGTATATATAAACGTAAAAGGCATGCTAAACAATTTCGGAAGGATTGTTTCTAAAACGTAATAATTTTCATTCAAACATAATGTATTTATCAATTTAAAAAATAAATTCATAATTTGCAAATTGTAGTTAGAAAAATGTCAACATTTTGGGTTTGGATACATATAAACTAAATCAGCAAGATGCAGAATGCTGAAAAGGACATTATCTTGTATTGTTCTTGCGTTGTAATTGACTTGGGATTCCAGCATTTGCTACAGGTAAGGCATGATGTATTTCATTAACACTTCAACGATGTATTTTATAATTGAAACGAATATATAAGAAAATTTTGGTAACTTCGATTTGTTTGTCTAATACGAATATGAGTTGAAATACCTAGAAGTGTATATATAAACTAAAAAGGCATGCTAAACAATTTCGGACGGATTTTTCTAAAACGTGATAATTTGCATTTAAACATAATGTATTTATCAATTAAAAAAAATCATAATTTGCCGATTGTAGTTAAAAAAAGGTCAACGTTTTGAGTTTGGATACATATAAACTAAATAAGCAAGGTACAGAATGCTGAAAAGAACATAATCTTATATTGTTCTTGCGTTGTAATTGACTTGGGATTCCAGCATTTGCTTTAGTTTAGGCATGATGCATATCATTAACACTTCAACGATGTATTTTAAAATTGAACGAACATATAAGCAAATTCTGGTAACTTTGATTTGTTTATCTAACACATATATGAGTTGAAATACAAAGAAGTGTATATATACACTAACAAGGCATGCTAAACAAATCCAGAAGGATTTTTCTAAAACGTGATTGATTCCATTCAAACATAGTTTATGTATTATCCATTTTAAAAATAAATGCAGAGTTTGCTGATTGTAGTAATAAAAAGTATAAATTTTGGGTTTGATTACATATAAACTAAATAGGAAAGATGAAGTATTCTTAAACAGGGGAACTATTATGTATGCCTAGAATGATTGGACGTTTTCTAAATGCAACTTAATAAAAAAAAGATAACAGCACTTATTGAAAACAAAACAGTGGTTTTCACTGTCGAAATATTTGAAACAACAAAAGAGCTTCCGTTTAACAACTTACGTACTAACAATTATATTATATCTTGTAATGTAAATGTCACTATTACTAAATATAAAAAAATCATTAAACATGAATAACTTTAAGAACTCGTTTGAGATTGCATAAAGTAGACGAACTCAACGTTATTGTGACTTAATACTCAGAAAGACTGCCCGCACTATAAATCATTATACAAAGACATTATTTCGAATTGGGTAAATGGCATGTATGGTCGAAATCATTGTTTCTTAAAGAAACATATACTTTCACTAATTAGAGATATGATTGGTCTGGCCATGTATTATACATATAAATAACAGATATATTTCCCATAAGAGATATCCGGATCGAGTTCAAAATGCTTCCGAAATATGTCATTAGACTCGTACCGTAATTCGTAGCATGTGCGCTAACTAACCAAAATTATTAACATTACCCTTTTAAAATGAACGAAATACGATAGGGTAATATGTGTATGTTGTATAATTAAAAACAAAGCAATTGTTTGATTTGTTATATGAACAATGTTTTTACAATGGCAAGACCGAGTCTTTAATATCTTGAAAGCTGGTTCACTGTTTAATTATGTCTTAATAAGATAGTTCACTACAATAGTCATCATGCAGCGTTTCCCTAGAATTCTGAAGTGGCAACGATTCTTACCCCGTTAGGATTTAAGGGACATACTTTTAAATCGAATTGTGCATTTATTTAACCTATATATTAACTGTTAAAATACTTTGCCCATCATGTGTTTGTCTTTGTTGTCTAATGTTGTGGTATATTGCGTGTGCGGTTCAACCGACAGGTAACTTGCACTCTAGACATTACCAATGTGTTTCCAACTTTGTCCTTAATTAGCGGTTGGTATGAACACGTGAATCATGTTAAAAACATATAAGGTTGATGTAAAATATTGTTCATGAAAGTGATGATAATTTTTAATATCTAATTCATCTCAAGTTAAGCTGAAGGGTCAGAGTTTCATCATTTCTATATTTTGGATTTTAATCGCAAACATACATGTAATCTGTAACGGTGTGTTAACATTATTTTTTACAATTCTCCCATTTATTCTCAACATGGAATGGTTATCTTCAGAGCCATAAGCTTAAATATAGAATATGACTATATTGCAGATGCGTGCAGTTAGTTGCTATTCGATGTAAACTACATTGAATCATCAGTGAGGATATTCATATAACATAGTATATTAGCTAACATAATAGAATAACGGATTGTAGCAATAATTGATCTCCTGTAAATGGAGTTACATTATTCCTTAATTGATATCACAGTGCGACCATTTCTTTAACTGCTGAATTAATACATGTCAGTGTCAATCACCTTTAAAATACTTGATGCGAGTAACGTATTACGATAGCTACTGACCCAGTTTTTACACATCACGTTGAGATATCTTGAAAGTGCACTGTAAGATATTTAAGAAAAGGGTTATTATATAAAAAGTGTATTATTTTAACAAATGGCATTTTGTTATATCAACGATGTGTTCATGCGCGTATGTGGTTTTGTGTACGTGTGCGTGCTTCGTATGTTCGTATGTGTGGTGCTGTATGCCTTTATAGACCATTTTACAGGGAGATTGGATTTTGAAAAAAAGTCAGTTTAAGTAATTCAAAGAAACTTATAATGGTTTATCTGAGTTATGAATGTTTTCAAGACATCATTTGAACTAAATACTTTTGTCAAAACAAATGCCATTCCATTGCATTCGCTCATTTAAATTGTGTGCTCTGATGTATGGGCTGGTCGCAGCTGAGAAGTCGCACGCTGTATTGAATGATATATTTCTCTCATTTCATGGACATTTTCATCGGACCATTAGATTTATGAGTCCACATTAAATATCTCACAATAAATGTTGAACAGTTAATTCTTTACATGTTTAAGAAGTTTTAATTTTTAGACGGTTTTTGCATGGTTTCTGGGTTTCAGTGGAAAGTATGAAACATTCATTATATTCTAAAACTACTCTCGTACTTGTGGTATGAGTATTTAAATCACACACCACACAATTGTTTGAATGTTAAAGAGTCTATTAGTAAGTCTTACATAAATGAATACAATGTTTCTAATTTGTGAAATACGTAAAATAACTTGAATGACACCTTGAATACATCTGTCTATGCTCATTCATTGCACAAAGAAATACACCGTGGCAACTAATCAGAAAGGCCGGAACGATGTGGAACACTTAACATAAGAGTCAACATCAGCAGTAACTTAATAGTATCTAGAAAGTACTTTGGCAAAGCATAGGCTTTATTCACGCCTCGGTATCGATTATCTCAAAACGAGGCTAATAACGCATGGTTGATTTACACGGTCCGTGCTCAGAAAAAAAATGGTGACGGCAAAGCAAGGATTAAGTGATGTTGGTTGGACCCGAAATCTGAAACCAATTCCAAATATTTCTATGGGAGAAGTGCAGGAAATTATAAACAAACACTCAAAGGTTCCAAGCAAGCATCTAGATAGAGGATACAGGCATTTTTTCGGACACCATGTGCACGGTATCGAAGGTAAACACACATGTCAAAATCTCAACTAACCGTGACAGGTCATTGTGACATTGATAAATATAGATCGAGCGGCGATTTTCTGTTGGAGATTGTTTACACTATTTGAAAATCTGTAAGATTATATTTTCTTGTTAACGTTCTGTTTGACGTTTGATTAAAAAAAATAATGCNTCAATGCTCAATCATTGCACAAAGAAATACACCGTGGCAACTAATCAGAAGGGTCGGAACGATGTGAAACACTTAACATGAGAGTCAACATCAGCAGTAACTTAATAGTATCTAGCAAGTACTTTGGCAAAGAATTGCCTTTTAAAACACACTGTTCTTTGGCTTCATGTTTAATTGCACATAATAACGAATGTTAAGCCTTGAAACTGGTATGACATGTAAATTGTTTGCAATTATTATGTCAGGATGTTTAATTTATGGCGATACTTGACCAAATTGTTTTCATTTAACAGAACGACCGATTGATCAAGAGACTGAGACATGGCCATGCAACTACTTATGTTTGTGCTCGCACCAGCTGAATGTGATATAGTCCTTACGTTTAGATGTTATATACATATAATTAAAGTAATTGCTACTACGTTTACAAAAATATTTTATCCGAAGAATCCTATTAAACCAATTCGTTTTCCCATTTAATTTAATTTCACTAAAAATGTAATATTTTATTTCGGAACATTTTTAAAACATAAAGTGCTACACTGCCATTAAAGGGCCCTAACATTTTTGTATTTTGAAACATAGTCATTAAGTTCATTAACTAACACAAATGTACTATTTGGAATAGTTTGAAATGAGTATATACCAAACAAAATGTCAAATGAATGGAGTTGAACTCATGACCTTTGGTAGCTAAATTTAGCGATCTACAACCATTTATGCATTTGAAATTAATAGCGTATTTTAAGCGCTTTAAAGCAATATACATATTTTCTAAATAATCGATGACAACGTTACAAACGCTTTATACATGTATTGATTTCGACGAAGGGTTATAGTTTAAATTTGAAAAAAATCGTAAACAGGACCGTTATTGCACTTAATCAAATATATTGTATGCATTCCTGTTTGAATCTACATAATTTGAGTTGTATTAATAATTATTAAAATTTTGCCAAACAGTAACCAATTACCTTATAACCACGCTACAAAGAAGATCTGTATATAAATAACACTATAAAGATTTAAATGAAACATCCATAAGCACACATGACAGACTTTATGCCTTTGGTACGGAATGTGCGTGACGCATTTGACACAATGAAGTTGATGCTAATAAACGGGATTCGGAAGAGCTTAGGAAAAAATTCGCTTCTATTAATGCATGCATAGTAGAAGTCGTCAGAGGTAAATATCCGGGCAAGTGCACACAATCGGTTCTACTCATAGAATAAGAATTGAACTTGGTCGATATGTAAATATCTTGATAAAGAACAGTCCGCGTACAATTTAAATTACATTTAAAATTCATGTTTGCTTAACTGTTGTGGAATTTGAAAATTAAGAGTGAATACAAAGTTTTGCATAAAAAGTCGTTTAACTGTTAAATCAAGCAGACAATAAAAAACTTCAATTATATATGTTCGTTTTTTATATGAACAAAACAGAGCAGAGCACACTATTTGTTTAAACTAAGCACTAACAGCGCATCATTAAGTAATGAAATACATTAAACATGTATTGACCTGCGCATGTACATGGTACAGAACCACGTGACTTTGTGGGGTCCACATTTAATGGATGTAAACACACCTGTAAGTGGTGCTTTTTTTGCCAAATAACACTTTTTCTTATGAATTTTAACTAGTGCATGAAATACAGTTTTATGCTGCTTATGGCAATAATAAGCCTGTGTTCTTGGCCAAACATGCGATGTGTACAGGATTCATGTACACGGTTATGCTTTAAGCAACGTAAAACTGCCGCACCGATTTCAGATCTGTTCAATGATGTATTCTTAATTCTTAAGATATCGGCAAACACTGCAAGACACAAATGTCTTTTTATGCACTAAAGATGTTTGCACATGCATTTAAATAACTTGAGAGATTTGCAAAAATAAAGTTCTTAATAGTGTTTAAATTATGTCCAGCCCGTGTGTAATTCCGTGAAAATCCCGTTGATCCTGCACCCTGATGTATGTAATAATGCATGTATTTGTTCAGTGAAATACAATCAGCGCTTATAATAAGAAGATATGTGATAATTTTGTGGAAGAGATTGTATTTATTCGCTTTAATTAAACGTGAGCGTTGATGACATTGTTTGAAAAACTTAAAATAGTATATATGGATAATCGATGTTTATGTGTTTTTAGGTCGTTTTGTGTAATAAGACGGAATTTCAACAGTATCGCAAATGTCCTTACAAGTCGTATATCAATACGAAATGGTACTCGTCTTCTATTTTGTTGCAGCTGCAGAACTCGCAGTCTCGTGTTTCTCGAGCCATATTACGATATCATCCTCGTTACTACAAAAGTTTACATGATGTCAGTCTAACCAGAGCTGAGCTGTGTTAACTGTTTCCCAACTAGTCTCTTAATATTGCGACAATATATAGAAATACATACATAAATATATGTTGTAACATTTCAATGTGGTTGATTTGGAAGCTAAATTCATGTTATAATTAATTTCTTGTAAATCAAATATTTAACACCATACTGTTAACAGGTCGCCTTTGTAACTTATAGGTACACCCATACTATTCAACGTGTTAAAGAAGAACAAACGAACACACGTTTTTAGCAAACACGTTAAAGTAAAAGGCAATACGGAAAGTTGTTGGTTATTTATTAAATATTAACAATACAAATAGAGTGAAGTATATAAAGTTAACAAGACATTAAATTCAAGGATCGTTGCCATCATGACATCATATTATGTCACAAGCATTATATTTATAACGTGCAATATGTGAACGCATGAAAAATGTGATTTATTTGTTCTGCTTCTACTTAAATCCAACCAACGAGGATATGCCAGACATGACAAGTGGCGCCGGTTTAAGGCCTTTCTATGTATCTCTTTCTCACTCCTCTTCCGTGGATGCTATCCTTGTTAATCCGTAGTGATCAGAACACAGGTCAGGACTGTTTCTTAGAGGTAAATTTGCAGTTAATCTTCTATAAGTAAGATTAGATCACGATTATGGTTAAAGGTATATTTTACATTGCATCTATACACTCAAAGGCAAGGTACATCTTATACTATACCTGTATTCGATAAGTTAAATACCAAACTGATGTAACAAGGGTAAGTGTTATGCGCCTTTAATTCACGACGGATATGTATCTATAGTATATATATACATGAATAATTGCCAATGTTTAGTTCACATTCACGATTTATACGGCATCAAAGTAATGAGATACAGTGATGAGCTTCACAAACCTGGATCAACTCGATTTACAAAAACTTAACCTCGAACTTTTCTGCTTTTAACTTTCGTCACTGGCACTATACAATAAATTCCCTTCAGACACGCTCAGCATGGTTATGAGATTAATTCCTTTTATTAAATCCGTCGATGATCGAAGTGATAAACAATGTAGAGACATGTTGTAACACAGCAATATTAATGGCATTGTATATAGCAATACGTGTATGTTTGAAATATGTGTAAAGTATGAGAGAACTTTAATGACACAGCTCCGAAAACACTATTAAAATGTCAACGGTAGTGTCACTTATAGCAAAGTAACTACACACCGAGGATTTAAGTGTGTTTTTTTTCTCTTAAAGACAGAGTAATATGTTTTTAGTTAATTTTCTTTCTATTGAAATGATTCGTTAATATTTCTCTCCTATACGAAACGGGATAGTATGTGAACACGGCATCTCCTAATTCTTTTAACAATACGTATATGTAATGCAACATTGAAATGCAAAGTAATCTGTGAAACCGATTAACGTTTAATAAATCCGCTTAATTACTGTACACTTAAATTGAACACAATTTACCACGTCCACATCTAACTGTGAATTGCAAATAATAACGACATTTATTTGATAGACAATATGGTTAAAGCAAAATAAACATGTATATGTATTATCAACCACCAGTGATACTTATAAATACCACAGGTCACAACATAATGGGACCTCAGGCGAAAATGCATCAGAGACTTCGAAATAAAAGGCAATTCAACTTAAGGACCCGATGTGTTTTAGATTGCCAGTTCCGCCAGGAGTAATATTTTTTGTGGATGTGTTTGTGTCTGTTGCGTTACTTTTCTTAATAAATGCTGTATAACGGTTTGTTTTTAACCTTCGACAGCGTGGATGTCAAATAACAGTTATGTTCATAAGTATTATTGCTGCGAGGAATATTCGCGTGAGTAGAGATCGTAACTCGGTCATCGAACGAACTACACAGACTTTTTGTCGGTGGATGATGGATAAGCTTAATACAACCAGAAGTAATGGCATTTACGCAAAGTACACACTGTATGGCATTTACGGTCATATTGAACCAAGACAACATGCATTAGCACAT
Organism: Dreissena rostriformis; assembly: GCA_007657795.1. NCBI lineage: Eukaryota > Metazoa > Mollusca > Bivalvia > Myida > Dreissenidae > Dreissena > Dreissena rostriformis. Next base: position 104,334 of record VMBQ01000040.1, read on the forward strand.
AAGTCTAATTGATAAAAATTAAAACGCTTGCACATTCTGATGACGTTTGAGTTGAAACATGATCACACAGGTTTGCACTATTTCTGTTCAGTCTCACCATCGATTATTAAATTACTTTTGAAACAATTTAATAATTTACATTTAACATACATCGATACAAAAAAACTATCAACACATTGACTGTTATCTTTTAAACACGAGGAAAATATGCAAAACAGGCATTTTTTTAGAATGAACATACACCGAGAAAAAGTTCCATTTCCTTTTACATTTAAAAATTAAACATTGAGACAATTGTTTATTTAGTGTGATGTCCTATTTTGTTAATGTGATATTTAAATAAGCCTTGAATCAAAGCACATTTATCATTTAATATTTAAATATAGAATCTTGTAGTGTTGATAAAAATGTCACCTTTTATCAACTGGTGTATTACCATATGTTTAAATCTTAGTAATCTCTTACCGGTATACTCCTTGAGAACCAATACGACACGATTCGATGTATTTGTCGTCACGACCATTGGCCATTATTTGTAAAATCATCCATATTAACCAATGACATTTACGCGATGTCTTCTTACAATGAAAATCGTGCGAGTTTGTCACTAATTATGATATATCGCAGAGGTGGAACCATTATACACATATAGTTACATCATTGCATGAAAGTGGGTGTTCCGGATTCAATGAGTACTGCCACATTCTGCGAGAAACTAGTGCATACAAACTTGATAATATACGGATTTGTTCTCATTCAAAGAAAAAGGTTTTATGATTGTCATGTACAAGCTGAAACAAACTAATCACATTTAAGAGGAAAAACATAGCTTTAAAACAAATATATCTCCATACGTAACAATATTTATATTTAAGTTTTGATTCCGCTAAAGTAATAAAATATTACCAGACACTATACTCAACAATCAAGAGATAAATGATGTATTCGTGTTATTGTTGTGTTTGATGCTGTGCTTCGTGTCCAAAAAGAGATGTTCATAGTGGTCAAAATACTAAGATATATTTATAAAACAATTATCCGTCCCCACCACTGACTTACAGCAAAGTCGTCCCTTAGATCCTAAAAGTTTATCTTTTGATTTAGAAATAGTTTGGCGGTATCCTTCGTCAAGAATACATACTAATGTAAATGCACATGAGTAACCAAATGTTTAAAATAATTGCTATTACTATGAAATCGTTTTGGAGGGAGCATAATACATATGTTCTTACCACCAATATTTGTTCTAGTCATAAAAGTAAACTTGTTCTGAAAACTCTAAGCAAAAACAATGACATGTGTTGACTGTTTAAAATATATTAACAGCAATTATAATTTGAGAAGAATTATTGTGTCTGTACACCTCAACCCCTGTCAAAGATAATTTTGAGCTTTAAGGTAGCCATTTCTTTTTTTATATAGGTCGACACCATCGACCTGGTACTCTTACACTCCATTAGAATAAATAGTACGCATATATTATTTTCCTATATTTGTATTCGGTTTTATATAACCATAACAGAATACTAAATAAGGTACGCTTCAATCGATTTAAATCGTTTCCTGTACGGAAACTAATAGATTCCTCGTTATGGCACTTACATGCTAGATATATGCATTAAGGTCAGTGCTAGGTGAGCATTGGTGAGCTATATGTATAAACTGTTTTTTCTCAACTGTCAAAGTATAACTTCCAAGCATTGTTTCACGGTTGCCGAATGTGTTAAGTTTAGACGGTTTTGACTATGGGCTTGGTAATTGATTATCATTCTATGAGATTTACATTACCTACTACTTAATTCGTTTGCCGCAGTGGCCGGGTGGTTTAAATAGAATCCAGTCGCCTTTTAAAGGTTATGTTCTTGAACCGGAACATAATTATGTGTTAATCATAATTTTGAACAGATTACACACGAACGGCTTTTCTTCATCATGTTAAAGTTATATGAATCGAAGCTTAACAGCAAAGGATCCGCAAAACGTGTAAGAAACAGACTTGTGCATGTGTAGTGATCACATGTGTGCTTAATATTTTTTATTTGGAAAATAATAAAAAAGTTTAAACGTTTCGTCTCGAAAGCTGCGACATAAAGGTTAATGTGAAGAGCGTTATACCTCTTGTATATTCGTTATCCGATGTATTTTGCAACTTAAACAAATATTTTTTTAAATCCTGCTTACATATCATAAATTGCAAGATGTATGTTCTACCTGATACCCGAAAAACGTCATCAAGAAATCGCTTATTGTAACAAGCGTATCGGGTAATTAATAACGCCTTTAACAGCCACGAACTTATTCATGGTGCAGAATTGCGAACAAACGGACTACCCTGCCAAAGCGAGTAACATTTAAGGGTCATTAAATGGTGCCAGATTCATAATCTATCCTCTTATTATGGATTTAAGTGTTCGATAATAAAGTGGTTTTTCCTCACAGATGAAATTTAAGTTTTTCTAGTAGATTTTTCATGGGTATAAATGTTTTTGAACTGACTAGTGTACCTATTTTATTGTTTAGCCTATTCCCTTGATCTTACATCTTTTATTTCAAGTAAGGATCATACGTATTTGTAATGTTGTGTTAAACTATCGTTCGACCTACTGACACTCTTACATAATTCTTCAATTAAAGTTGGAACATGACAATATGTACTTTTAGTAACTATACACAAGGCCAAGCAGCATCATCAGTTTTCCAAAAATATATAATCTTCGTTATTTTGCGTATAATTACCATATGTCATGGTATCATTACTACTTAACCATAAGAAGCTGTGTCCAGAAATCAGGAAAGTAGTTTCTATATCTACAAAACGTGTTTAGTCACGAATCTGCGGACACAAATTGGACACAAGATTCTCCCTTATTAAAATTTGAGACGTAGTTTCCCAACAATGTTGAAAAGATAGCATTAGCGAGAGAGCGTGTGCGTGACCAACAATGAAGTCATATTCGTACTTTTTTTAATTCGTTGATGTATTTAAGACTCGCAACAAGGACTATTATATACGCTAGCACGTCGATACAAAAAAACATTTTTACCTAAAGCTTAACTATCAAAAGGGTTTCCAAACGCAAACGCAAATGTACATACATCGTCTGTAATTACCTCACCAAAACTAATCCCCCGGGTTGGATGAATATAGGAATGATTTCATCTCAAATGTTAATGCTTGTGAACGTTTTTGGAAGTAAAAGTAGAAAATACATACACATGCAAGTACACGCCTTTTCTTACACAAACATACATGAACAATATGCCCCACGTGTTTGAAGTAACTGCAATGTTATATGAAACAAGTTGAAACATGATTTTGAATAATAATATTATGCCTGTATGGAAATAATTAAGCTTTTTTATTGTGACGTTTACACTTGACAGGCTATGGCGAAGAGCGTCTTTTAATAAACATCCTTCATTAAATGATACCCCATTAATCATATTTCATATCGCAGACACAAAAGCTATGTGATATGCAACTTTTTTCGTTCAGGTTGTTTGTGTGTGCCTATGTGAAAAGTATTTTAACTGTATTTTACAGGAAACCGTACAACAGCGAAACAACAGTCTAAGTTCAGAATAGGATTACCAGGTTCTCCAGTGGCAATTATAGCTATAGATGTAAAAGGTGAATCCAGGTATGGTGGCACGGAATGCCTTCGGAGTGCAACTTCATACGTATCGCGATAATAATCACATAAATAACTTACGTTTAGTGGAAACAATCGTGTTACTACATACTTATCGCGATATTTATCTCAATATTAAGTACCCGTTTACAGACATAGCTTTTTCCTATAATTTATTATTAAACTAAATGACATAACAGCGTCGTGACATGACATACACTTCCTTACACGAACCTTAACACGATCATTTCCCTGAAACATGTTCAGTATGTGTTAACGAAAATTATAATACTTCAATTCTCCTGTAACCACTTATATTTACCCCAGATATTCCGCTATATATTGCTTACGCGAACCTTAACAGGACAATATTGCTGCTACTAGGTTTTCAATCATAACACGTTAATAGTTCTGTCCCCACTTACGTCATTTATAAATAGAGTTTATTTTCGAAGAGCCCCGTCTTATTTCTTTAAGAGAAGAGTATGGTCAAAAGAGATTTCAGAGCCACACATTTTGGATAGAGTGGTTAAGGTATTTAGTTTAAACATATTTTTTTCCAAAATAATCACACGTACACTTGACAAAAATATACAATATACATATAAATACATCTATTTTGAAAAAAGGGAAGGACCTAAAGTTCTGACAACATTATTAACGGTCTTTCCCTGTTTTGTTATTTACATTACATGTTAGTGACGATAACGTGCTTTTGTACAGCTCTATGTTACATGGTCAAAAGTACATTTGTCATAAGAAAACAAACAAAAATAAACAAAAAAGTGTGCAAGAAAAAAAAAACAAGAAAATAAAGAAAGATAATCATGATTGGTAAAGAATTGGAAATAAAACTCTTTTACATATACAGTACAAACTTAATAAAGTGAAGTCCTGTCCAGACATAAAAAAAAAAAACAAAAAAAAA